>CM032664.1:3882624-3961439 GCA_019095985.1 Streblospio benedicti
TCACATTACAAACACCATGCTTACTTATACATTATAGGTCTTATATGATATGCGTAAGAATGGTGTTTGTATCGTAAATATAGTATGTATACCCCCCTCCTCCCTAGTCTACCCATCTAAAAATACTAGGGCCCATGGTGTGGATCACCCAGCAAAACTAGGATCATCACTTTGTGCTGATGAATGGCACAGATCACTGTGGTGGTGTCCATCATATGGCGCAGTACAATACGTAAAAGGCTATCGATCATGTCATTGTGATTATGTGTGGATTATGGCTTGGTGGATAGAGAGTCGGTCCTCCATAGTCGGGGGACAGTGACTCAAGTATAGGATACCCTTATTCATAGAAAAATTACAACTGCATAATTTCAATCTCCATGTAGGAGTGCAAGCGGGTATGGAGACAATATGATGAGAATGTTTATCAGTTATAGTAAGATTATTTATGTGGCAATTTCAAAGAGCCAGTCTGATGCCCTGTGTGACAAGTCTCTGTTTCTGTGTGCGCAGGTTTGTGTCTGCCATGTCATGCACGCTGGAGAGGGTGCTGGTCCCGCGAGTGCAACGCATCGTCACCTCCATCAGGCAGGGCAGGACCAACTCCAACACCACAAACTCTTTATAGTGGTGACAATCAGAACAGGACCAACTCCAACATCACCAGGAACACTCAGAAAAGGACCAACTCCACCAACTTCAATGCCTCTATATGGTGGTTAAATTTGTATAAGATGTTACAAAATATGTTACCTTTGCCTCACTTGGACCCAATGGTGTATTACTTTCAGAGAATAATGTAAATAGAGAAAACGCACGATGGGAATACAGGTTGACAAATGTATTATTAGCTTTTCTGAACAAAACAAATCTTTCATGCATACCTAGTCTATTTAATTTCTTCTTAATTTTATGAAACATTTTTTTCTTTTTTACAATTTCATCAGTATCCCACCATTTTGATACAGCCAGTGCATCAGGGACCATCGATTATTTGATGCTTATTATTGGTGCATAAATGTAACATGCAATAATATTACCGGATATTGAATGAACAAAAAAGAATATATAGTTTTACAAACTAACTAGAAGAATTAGCATGACGTAGAACTTTGTTCAATACGATTGGTTAAATCAGTGGTTGAAAAACGCGCTAGGTCTAGTCGGATCTCTGTAGTGCTTGGGGATTTCAAAGTCTTGTAAAGTTGCCCACCTTCGACTTAAAAATAGATAATATGATGGTCGCCTTTGAAAGTGACTAATACATTTTAATATTCTTACTTCAAAAACTGTTTTTCAATTATAGCAAGGCAGCATTAGAGTGAGCCACCTAATAGATCTACAGAACATTTAGGTATTTGTGACCCTTGAAAGTAGGTCATTTGAAAATTGCATTGGGTGAAATAGGACACAGTAGTAAAAACACTAATCTTGGACTCTTTGAATAATATTTCTCATGTTTATTGCCGCATTTACAGAAAATATTTTAACTTTAGTTTTCTGCAAAAGTCCTAAAACGCATGCTACATCATGTAGTTACAAACTGGGGCACAATGGATGCTTGGTCCAAATTTTGGTGTGAATTACAGGAATTTTCTGTTGGCAAATAAACTAGTCTCAACGTTATGCAGCAGTTTCAAAGAAAAAGTATAGAAAACAAGCGTACATTCAGAGGGTGTCGCTAGTACACGAACAACTGGATTCTGACTTTTAATTTAATGAAATATATATGCGTGTGTGAATAGAGCCTACACGTTTTAAATTGAATTGCACATGTACTGACAATAAAATTTAATGTATTAAAAAGAATATGTGTATATAATTGATTGAAATTTCAAAGATATATTCCTTGCAACATGATATATTATGTAATGTACTGTAGTGTAACAGGAGTATTGTAGGATAAAGCACACAGTTGGAGCGTTAATTGTGAAATTGAGTATGCTAATGTCTGATTTATTCAAACAAATCAGACATCAGCATTTTCAATTTCATGATTGACACAACAATCGAGTGTTCAAATACCATTCTATCATGAAGAAGACCGATAAATATTGGAAAATTTAATCTGTATTCTTCGTTATAGAATGGCTTGATTGAGCATTTAGTCTTAATGAAATATAACAAAGTGAAACATAGTGTATAGAAATTGAACATTAGTCCACATGTGTATATGATTAAATAGATTTTTTTAAATCATAATAATCTTAGCTATTTCCAATATATTGAAAAGTTTGAACATTGTCATCTAATTATCACAATTAATGGAATTGAAGCTGAATTATAAAAAACCTGATTGAATAAAGTCTTTTTTTAGGTCCAGCAAATGTCAGCCATCTTGAATGCCAATTTTAATTTTATAAAGCTGGGAATTCTCATTCATATATTACAATTCATCAAAATGAAGCCAAACTACAATAAATATGAATAGATAAAACACTTTTTAGAAGTTCTCTGTCAAAAAACGGCCATCTTGGACGACATCTTGAATTGCAGGAATTGCTCATGGGTGCCAGACCGGTACACAGCTGATTCTTAATCTACTCACTCTCAGCTTTAAAATGACACCAACAACTACACTGGCAAGCTGACCAGCTCCTGAACACAAAAATAATTTTCCTTTTGGGGTGATCACGGGAGTCAGAATGAGCCTCTCTGCCTCCTTAAGAAGACCATCTCTGGGTGGTCAATAATGGTCAATAATGGAATCAAATAGTTAATAACAGAAGGGGTCGATTCATAGCGTTTTGATTTTTCATAAGTAATCGTTCAATTATTTATTTTGATGAGCTTAGGTTAATTGAATATTTGGAAAAGCTTGACCCCATATAATAGCGTGGAGATTAGACATCCAGGTTAATATATATTGTGTAATATTTAATCTATACAACTGGATTATGTACCATGAAAACAGACGTTTCATATGGCATCCATCATATTTCTTCGGTGTTGTAACGTATGACGTAATTCATAGTTCCGGGCCACGCCCCTTTTTACGCCAGCCAGCCAATCAGCGAGCGGCCTCATACAAACATACGCAGGTGCGATATCATGGTCTCACAAGCTTTATTTCCTCTCGTAGTAAACAGTGAGAAATTGTCATGTTTTGACATCAGATTCTTGAATGAAAATGTGCTAAACGTCTTAATTTTTCAGTTGGGATGCACTACCTTTCCTCTTTTCTACATTGTATCCAATGTATACCTATCAATTATCGATTTAGAAGAGTTAGGACGTTGTAGTACCGCACACTGTCACTGGCATTTTGACAGTTTTACGTCTGAGACAATAACGTTTCTGGTGCCTCCATAAATACTTAATTTTTACATAAATTGTCCACGTGTACACAGAATCGTATCGCGGTTCTTATTTTCAACATCTAGTTATAGGAATATGGATTTTTACGTCTAGATTATCTTCCAAACATGTAGCGAGTGCATGTAGCTTTTGCCCTCGATTCAAAGACCGGTTCGAGGTAGTCTACACTTTATAAAGACGAATTTCTAAAAGTTCTCATACTCGTAAAATAATTTGACTGCTCTGAGTTATCATAAAGGGTACAGATGATACGAAAATGAACATAAAACAGCTTACTTGAATGAAAGACTCTATAAAAACGTCTTCAAATATATGTGTCGTATGCGTACAGCCGTGAAGCCGTGTAAACTGTCAAATTTCTTCATCGCCAAACCCAAACACACACGCACAAACCACTGTGATTTTCAAACAATTTGCGTGATTTGAGAAATATCCTTTCGTCCATGTCTTCATAACCAGTTCATAATTGATCTGACGTGTGAATTCTTGGTGGGTATGTTATTGTAATGATGATAATCCATTCGTTTCACAAATTTATCACTATTTGGCGACGCCATTTGCAAGGACATATGAGCCTTTATCACACGCCGTAATTTGTCAACACCGACCATAGCGCGATGCAATTAAGAGTAGCGGCTGGTAGTGGATTTAAAAAGATTGAAAACTAAATACCCCAGCAAATCTTTATTATCAACGATTTCTGAGAATACTTCTGGTATGTTGTAGATCAGAGGTTACCGAATTTATCCCAAGTTAAAACTAAGAAGATCAGCACAATTTTGATTCAACACTCTTGGGTAGAAAGTCAACAATTTGGTGACTTGACCTTGACTGACTTGAGGAGCGTGTACGGATATTGTGAAATAAATAAAAAAGTCTGTGTTGTCATACATTAATTCCAACATCTCTGGACAGTTCATGAGTTGTACATTAGATATGCATGAAAGTTTTGTGTCAACACTTGTATTATTCATTAGAAAAAGACGTCTAAAATGTCGCATATTTCAATGCCTTCTATTGTAACAAGGCGGTGTTTGTGAGACCAACGTCGTAGCGTAAACAAATCGACAGAAAGGGGCGGAGTCATCGGAACCATGAATAGACTATCATGACGAAACCCCATAATGGCTTGAGTGCTGCTCTTCCAGGGCTGGGTCCCACGCTGAGGAAAGTTCTACTCTAAGTCCCGACTTTTCTGTTTAAGAAATGTTGATGAAGTATCTCGTAGATTGCCTCCCTTATGCCCCGCTCGAACCACCTAGGTTCTCAGTCCAGGATGTTTGTTGTTTCCATGGTGAAAGAATGTCCTTGGTGTTGCTGAATATGATGGTAGATTGCAGGAGAGTACCCACTAACGCTGGCTCTCTGGTGTTGTTTAAATCTTTATTTCAATGGTTCGCTAGTTTCTCCAATATAGGTGTTATTACATTGGGGGTCTTCACAATTCAGTCTATATACAATATTGGATCTTATTTCTTTCTTAATTTTGTCCTTAGGGTGTACTAGTTACTACATCAGGGTAGTGTAGGGTTTCAAACTTGTCGAGATGTTATGAGACTGGAAAAGTCTTCTTAGTTTTTCCGAAATGCCGCTGATGTAAGAAATGGTGGCTTTAGTGGTCTTCTTTCTATCTATTGAACTGATGTTCTTGTTTTTCTTTTTTGACTCCTCTGTTGGTTTAAGGGCCCTTTTGAAACACCACTTTTGATAAACGCACTTGATTAGGGCGTCATGGAGTAATATGGCGGATGCCACATGAAACGTCTGTTTTCAGGGTACATAATCCAGTTGTAAAAATTAAATATTACAAATTACTTAACCATATATGTTTCCTGAATGACTGTTTTGTTGATCATAGGAACATTATGTTTAAAGTCTAATATATATATATATTTTTTTTTTACTCAAGGAATCTTACATTACACAATACAACTATGTTTGGTTGTAGTTAACATATTTGAGTATCTTACCATTCAAATTTATCCAACATAAAGAGAAGGCAGTTGTTTGATAAATTCTATCAAATACATTCTAGGGAACGATCATAAATAATGATACCGGGGGGTCGTCCAAAAAGGTGGGGGGTCGTCCAGCTTTTCTGATTCCTTTTTGGGGGGTGCTGAACTTTTTTATCACTCTACGGTATATTTTTTCAAATATTTTCTTTTAGCAATGCAATGACTATATAGAGGACTTTTTCTTTAGCGGGTGTCACTCAACTTTTTTAAAATGATGATGGGGGGTCGGTTAACTTTTTCTTTGAGCCCCAAAAAATGGACGACCCCACCCCCACCCCCACCCCACCTTCCCACCCCGGTATCGTTATTTATGATTGTTCCCTTAGAGTGCCCGGGAATGTCCTGATGTATTTAGTTTTGCATGTTTGTTTGTTGTTGTTTTTTTCAATATTAAACTGGTCAATGTAATGTGTTGGTTATACAATATTTCTAAACTTGAGTCAAGTATTTTAATATGCCTCGGTCTTTTATGGGCCGCTGTTGATATTGTAGGATGTGAGCATGCTCAAGAAAAGCTCATTTCGAGGTTGACGTGGGTGTTCTGGCCTCAATCTCGGAGTGATCTGGCTTGTTCGGTTGAGAATGGCACACTTATGGCTGGTTTTGTGTCTGTTTGCTTACTGTGGCCTCGTCTGCTACTTTGGGAGGATTATAGTTGACAGAAGAAACTGTAAGGGAGCGAGCATAATTAACTGTTCAGGAAGGGGCGGTCATTTAATATAGACGAGATAAAAAGAATTGAACACCGTCCCTAACTCTCTACATTGAAATTGAATGCCTCCCCATATGAACATAAAGAAACTGAGCGCCCACCCCCCACCCCAACCAAATAAATATGAACAATGACATACTTTCCTACAATAAAAAATATGATATTGGAAGAGATTCATTGAAAACTGTTTAAAGGGCATTGCAGTGAATCATTCACTATCAATGACCAATGAATACATATTTAGCAATCTATTTGACTTATTGACATACAGTTAAATCCCAAAGCATGCATGTTGCAAGAATGCATCAATTCGCGACAAAGGTGCGTAAAATATTACCTTTTCAGTTTGAGAATTCAGTGCCCTCCCTCTCAATTTGAATTGAAATTGAACGCCCTCCCGGCTGTGACCAAAGAAAATTGCCCCCACCCCCACCCCCACACACACACCAAATGACCCCCTCTACGTTTTGGCCATATTTTAAAAATATGCTTACAAGCCACCATTAAAAGATGACAATATATTTTTTTCTCATTTCTGGCGTCTTTTGGAGCATCTGGAGCTAACATCGGCTATATGAAATTAGGGGTTTAGACATCAAGACTATACTGCTTGTGTCAATGTAATGTGAGTCCTGCCGTAAAACGTTTCACCGACGATGTTATGCCCTCGGGGCACCTTTTAGAGTGATGATCAGGTCACGTTTAGAAGAAACGTGAAGTGTATGAACAAGATACTACCTATTTAGGCTTATTGGAGTGTCTAGCTACGTTGGTCTGACTCACGGCGGTGTACGGCGTACGTGCCCTGCAGGCTGCAATGTGAGCAGGAAACTGACAGGACCATCTATGGGTCCATGCACCACGCGGGCACGGAAGCTTGTGAGCATGTGCAGACCGACAGGAACACTTGCTTCTGTTTATAACTGCTGTAATATAGAAATCATAGTGCACTGGTCCCATTGATATCTTTAATTTATGGACATTACCCAACTGAAGGCTTGACAGTCACACCAATGTGTTCTGATCACTCCACTACAAATTAAAACAGTAAACGGTGTTTAACATAATGAGCTATTGATCTCGGAAGTCTCCAGTTACGATGTCTTTAAGGATACAATACAATCACTCTTTTTCAAAAGTGAACATGCATCCAAATTTAAAATATAGCTTACTATTGGTTGCAGACAACAATATAGATTCATTATGAGTATTGACTGTGGCATTGATAACTGGCACAATAGACTGAGGTGTTGGACCTGAACTCTCAAACAGTTTTTCAATGATTTTGATAAGTTTTATTATTGTGACATTGCCACATACAATTTCAGTATTAAATAAATCTACATATCAAACTGTAACCTTCGGGAAAGACAGAGGGCACATATCTTAGGACCCCGTGTAGTCGCTATTTCCACACCTATTTAGACCAATTATAGGTCAGAATACAGTTGTTCGTGGACAAATAAACTAGTGACATCCTCTGAATGTACACTTGTTTCCTCTCACACTGACATGGATCACCAGATTCAACAAGAGAAGCTAAAAATAAGGAACGGTTTGCAAGTATGAGAAGCCAACACTGCCAATTGTGAACGAGTTTGTCGAAAATAAAACAAATATAAGGAAATGCTGGGCTGCAATATATTGTGTTGAGTTACAAATTTAAGAAATAACCTTAGCTGTGGAAAAAAAACAGACAAGGAAACAGCCGAATATATTGCATGTACATTGAGGTCAACTTGGTGTGACCACCCGATTGTGCTGGCCCTCACTCCTACCCCAAGCCATGCAGCTCCCCATAGCGGCCCTGCTTCTCAGGGTGGCCGTGGTGGTGGTGACGCTGGTCGTCATGGACGACCACACGGCGCGAGCGAACATCATCGAGGTGATGCAGATACCAGCGGACTGGCAGAGGACAGCCAGTCAGCATCGTACAGGTAAGAGAGACGAGTGACTGGGTGCTGCTGTGAGACATTGGTAGACGTTGTTAAGTGACTGATAAGGTTTGTATATTTAAGACATTTGAAAGGTAAACATCACAAATACGAGTGAATAATAGAATCACAATATCTTCTATAAAATCTCTCAATTATATTGTGATAAAGCGATTCTATATATTACTTGACCTTAATAAAAGGCCTATTTCTATACATTGAAAAATATTTAGGAATCTCATTGTTGTCCACGTAGGAAAAAGCATGTGGTTCCATGATTTAAGACTTTACCTATGTCAGTAGCTTTGAGAAAGAATCTTTCTATGTCAATACTCACACCCAAAGTTCATTAATGAAAAATATGTTGTATTTCTATTGCCACATTCTTGTCTGCCTTCAGACGGAGCATACGTGGACGAGGCTGATGTGAAATCTCTGCTGCCACCCCAACCTGGCGACATCATCATGGACGCGTGGTCCAGTCAAGTGTACAACGTCATCGACACGTGCATCCAGCTGCTCCGTCTGGTCAACACGGAAGCAATGATGAACTCAGCAGCCATGGAACAACCACCACCTGCATCTCTAAATGAGCATGTTGTCGTCGATGCGGACCCTAATAATACAACCCAGCATGGGGTTATTGTGCCTCTTGATCAACCCAATTCCAAGCTTGACTTACCTTATAAGGAGTCCCACCCTGAGCACAGTGATCTAAACAACAATGACCATGCAGCCTTGTCCCTGTCCTTCACCCTCCTGTCTCTGCTGGCCTGTGTGGCGAGCAAGAAGTCAGCATGTGTGGACGCCGGCAGCAGCCCGGCAGGGGCACACAGCGGGTTCTATGGGCTGTGCGGCAGCCTCCGACTGCCTGACACTCACGTCACACATGACAACGATGGTCTGAAGAGATGGTGGGTGGTGCGCATGCCACCATCATACCGGTAAGTAGACCATTGTTGTTTACTTGCAGGGTCGTCTCGTATGTCAATAGAATCTCTGTAGGCCTATTGTTTAAGACCAAACAGTGACCAGTGCATGGTTGGCCTATGGTAGTGTTAATATAGAGGTTGTATTGTTATGTAGGTTCATTTTGGTCTCTTTGTAGAACGTTGCGTCTGCAAGACTGTTCTTAGTACAGAGATGGTCTTAATTACGGAGATTGCATCCTAATGTAAGCTTTTTCCCGGTTGCTGACATGCAAAATAACCTCGAGGTAGGCCTACTTATGGACCTCGTGAACATACCAAGTTGGTTTAAATACGTAGACTGGTACGTTTACCATGCCTACGCCAGGCTAGATTGACGGCCCTCACGGGAGGATCTTCGCACCAGTGCTGGCGACTCGAGCCTAGTGAGTAAGCCGCTAGACTCGACCAGCCAGCCTCGCTTTGACGGGGCTCCTGAAGCTCGCTGTACGTTGGTCTGTGTTGTGCGAACGTAAGCCGCGTGCAGTTCACCTGGATCCGCACACACTCACGAGTGCCTGCGTATGTAACAGCCTGAATAGAGACTGGTCCCCAAACTTTGGTGGTGGTGATCCCAAATGAAGTAATAACCACTTAAGTTACGAACAAGGACTGATAAATAGTTTTAAATAATATGTTTCTGACCCTTCAGGGGTCAGGATCAGTAAATATAACCATGGTATATATTTACTGTGAGGGCCAGAAACATATTATTTAAAACTAATCACCAGTCCTTGTTCGTGACTAGTACCAGTACCAGTGCTAAATTCAAACTGGACTGACAATAGGCATTTGTTATGCGATGACGAGTCCTGTGACGTCATAGAACGTCATTTACAGGACTGGGGTGACGTACGAAGTACGTCGAATGGAGAGCGTAAGCGGGGACGTACCCTAACTGCACCCGAGGCAATGCATATTAAGTAGCTGCCTGGCTGAACGCTTAAGTCCACCCGCCTGGTGTTCCGACGCTAGCTACTTTGCTTACACTGATAATAATTAGTCAATAATATCATCTAGAACCTGTTATTTTGTATAGCCATGATCATGAGAATAACTACGCACATTGATACGTTTACAATATTTGGTTTCAGAATTGAGCTATTTGCTGAAGTTTTCTATACAAGGTTCACTGGCAACCGCTGCTATGGGGGATTTCTAGCTTTTCTGGAAGTCCTTGTAAATGATACAGAACCACTTCATCATACGGGATTTGAGCTTATACTAAAAACGTGTGGAAAAAGAACACCCTTCCACGTAACATCAAAAAGAAACACGATGGACATATTTCTGGCAATGAAAATGAGGGCAGAAGATGTCATAATTCTTAAATATAGTGCCAAAATAAATGTTACAAATATTAATGTTCTTACGACATTTCTGTATGGTGGTTCGATTTTCCCAGTTGATCTCGATCATAGACATCCACACATCTATTTTGTACAGGCACATCACTTCCAAAGTATACAGGTGGCATATCACCTCAGCAAGAACTCTAACTCAGATGTTTATCAGATGTTGATTTTCAAGGGACCAGGATTGAAATCACCTCTTGTCTGGACAAATAGTTTGACAGATCAAGCGGGAAACTGGAGTATTGATTCAGCTTGTGTTACTATCCTGATCTTGCAGCAGTACAATGAACTAACGGAAAGCAGCGTGTATCTAAGCTATGAGCTCGAGACAGTGCATTGGACACAAGAGACCTCATCAATTGGAGTAAATATCACTGCAAATTCAACCGGAAACACTAATGTAAGACTTGTTCGGAAATTCACGTCACCCGACACGAATTTGATTTTCAAGATCAGCCATTTGCATTTCGTAGGCGAGCAATCGAACGACTGTCTGTTTGGCGGATTTTACTATTATGAGATGACCAATAACACTGTAATTAACAAAGGCATTTATTGTTCTCAAACGGTAATACAGAGGGAAAATGAAGACTTGGTTATAGCAGGAACGCAAAAGGGACATGATCTTGTTATTGTGATCTCCTTTTACCAGAGCTACAGTGCCGGTGACTTCACAGGCAGCGCACATGAGACACTATGTGATGTGTACACAAATCCATGTGCGCGCACCCCTGCAAAAAGTTTTATTTTTGATATCTACCAAGTGTCACGTGTGTACGCATCAGATGACATTGGTGGCGGAAATTGCATGTTCATCATTGAGTCCCCTTTTCCCACTCTGCTGATAAAACATGGCGTTTTTACTATATGCAGTTTGATCACAGATATCAAATCTCACGTAGACATCACTATTTGGAATCCCTTTCATGCAAACCAGGCCCTGCCCAAATTGGAATCAAGCATCTCCTACTGTACAAACCGCCAAGAAATAAGGCTGAATTCACAACATGCGCAATCCAGCCCCAATGAGAAAATCATACAGTATAACAATCTGACTAAAATAGAGTACATTGGTTCTTACTGTCTATGGTCAGAAGTGCAAATTACCATGTACGCCGCTACACGACCAAACAGAACTATTGTACTTGTTAATGCTGATGGATTTGGTGTTAGGAAACCATTTGAATTAAACGTAACAGCTTTAGTTGACTGGGCTAACATAGAGCTTCCTTATGAGGACAAGATACCTACGTTTTCCGAACAGTCTTTGGTTGATATATCTGCTAACCAGTTTGTAAGCCAGATAGAACTCGTGGTTTCTTTTGGTGAAAAGTGTCCGATGGCGTGCATGAAGGAAGGGAACATAATTGTTGTGCAATACAGTGAAAATGACTTGAGAAAACAGGTGAATTTTGAGTGGAACACCTTCAACAGAGAGCTCTTGTATTTCAGAGTATTTACTTGTCAAATATGTCGCAGAAGTCTGCATATAACCCGAAAAGATGCTGCACAAATTTGTTTGATCCCAGCATGTGTCATGCAGCTACATTTACGAGTGAAACAACCCAGACTAGAACATAGTACAAAGAATGAGTCTTGTGGGAGGAGAGATTATTTTCTAGTAAGAGGCATTGACCGTTGTCTTAAAGTGATTAATATAAAGACAGGCATTACATGGAACAATGCATATTCGTTATGTCAGAATGAAGGATCCAATTTATTGAGTATCAAGTCAAAAGATGAAAGTTATATTTTGAGGCAGATTTTTGAACTAAATTCAGTCGACCTATTAGTCCCCCGGTACACAGTGCTGCTGAGTTTCAGAACAAAGGTATTGTGATTATGATTTATTATTAACAGAGTATGGACTTTTATTATCAATTAATGTGATATTGATATTATCCAAATATAAATCAAATTTTAGAGATATTTTGTTTTGACTCAACAATTACTTTTCTGTGTCGAAGCAATGAATATTGTATCTTGGACACATCTTTAGCACAAATGGCAATATTACATGTAATAAAGTATTAAAAGCGTCCCGGGGGCGGGGGGCAAACCAGTGTTTAAAGGTCTATTTGGGTCCATGAGGAATATGCTGAAAGAAGACGACTGTTTGGCAATACAAATTTTATTTCTACTTGTCAGACATTAGAGGGTGATTACAAATACTGTAAATATTTAGAATTTTTACCATGCCTTCTAACACTAATTCTAAGAACATAGGATATGCATGTGATATAGTTAATTCCAGTACATTAGAGAACAAGCTTTTATTATGTTGGCGGTGTCACAAAGAGTCCATGTAATTGACTCCGGTGTGAAAGTCAATAAAGGTCCATTGATGTAGAGAGTGGGTGGCCCTGATAGCCATGCGCGTATCTGTTCCGTATTAACCGTCGACAAGATGTCTGACTGACGGCAGATGATTAGCTGTGAGCGACCCGGGGGAGCAGATAGATCAAGGAAGGAGTGGATTTTGCGGTCAAGTGGCAGCCGTGGCGAATGCTTAATGGGGGACGGCTGTGAGATGAAGGCGTGGGAAGGTGAGGTGAGAGAGGCGAGCGTGAGTGACCGAGGTTTTAGGGTGGGATGGTGGGAAAAAGAACGAGATAGTGCTAGCCTTCAGACAAATTTTACAGACTGCCGTGTGATCGCGTGGGGCATGCAGTGATGCAAGTGGGCGGCGCTTAGCGCGTGGTCCGCGGCGTGGTCAGTGGGAGGCATGCTGATTGGTTCATGCGAGGTCAATAGCAGCCACAGGCAGTGTGGGCTGAGTGGTGTGTTTTGACATTATCCCTAAAAATGCAACAGAATTCCACTCGGCAATTCTACCCACATTTACCGGGCAAATTTACAAGTATAAGTTAGTGTAGTAATGAATAGACGACTGTTTGGCAATACAAATTTTATTTCTACTTGTCAGACATTAGAGGGTGATTACAAATACTGTAAATATTTAGAATTTTTACCATGCCAAAAGTAGGTGCCAAACAGTCGTAGTGAAGACGGAAAGGAGGTCAAGAGTAGTGATGTGGAGGCAGTTAGGGGGCTCGGGGTTAGTGCGGAGTGGGCTCCAGTAGAAGGTGGAGCGAGGGGTAGGGCGGGGGGGGGAAGCCCGGGGAGCCCGGGGAGCCCGGGTGCCGTAAAGGTCAGGAGAGTTATGCAACATTCACGGGTTGAATATATCCAAGTAGTGACATGGGTGGGCAGCGCAACGGCGCCCTGAGTTCTGCACTAGTAGGTCAAGCACTGATAAGTAATTGCCTCGGTGGGGCAGTCTGCTGCGAGGCAGCGTGTTCACCGGTAGGGGCGCAGTGGCGCCGGTGATTATTGTCGAGTGTTTTCCGCGCCTTTGCTGGAGCAGGAGGCGGCTGTGTTAGACGCGGCCCTTGCCAAGGCATGGGCGACGGCGGAGGATTCCCGTGGCGTAGCGATGTAGCCCCAGAATGCTTGTGATTTCCAGCCTCCGTGTAGCTGCACGTCACGAGGTGGGGCCCCCGTGGCGTACGCGGTGCTGGCTCCCCCTCGGCGCAGGCTATGAAGGGAGTACAGCCGCGAATCTAGTCCTGAGGCCGTCAGGAGGTCGTTGAAGCCACGCCTTAGTGTGTCTATGGAGACCACTTCTGGTGTGCGTTTAGAGGGCAGGAGGAGCAAGGGGTCATTGTCTGACGCCGTTGGAACGTCCTTTAACATGTCCACGTAGGCCCTGTATGGATCCATGACAGGGTCACTGATTTTTGGGAGAGGTGTGACCAGTTTCTCGTTCAGTGTCTGTCTGTTCTTCTGCCACTTAATGAGGATGGAGATAGCATTGTTTTTGTCCACTATTATGTCTCCCCTGCACGTGTGCCTGGTGTGGTCAAACTTGGACCCTTTGGCGGGGGCGAGGTTTGACTGGCGTAGGAATCCATAAAAAGCAAGCAGTATTGCGCACTTTAGCATTCTGCCAGCGGGGGAGCGCGCTTGGTCGCACGCTCGGCAGAGTTTCTTGAGCAGTGGGGGGTCGATGGGGAGGCGCTGGCGTTCCGCGTGCCTCATGTTCATTTTGAGCCCCCTTTTTACGAGGCTGAGTTGGAAGGAGTCCAGGTTTCCCGCTGGCTCGTCCCAGTAGTCATGAAGCAGTTTCACACTGGAGAGGTAGTTCATTACCACCTTTGGCGATTTCAGTCTGCGCGCGAGGTGGGTTGCGTAGAGGCACAGGGTGTCCACTGATGGGTTTACCGGTTGGCAGCTGTAGTGTTCACAGAACCGGAGGTAGGTGGAGAAGTGAGTAGCATGATTGGCCCTGGTGCCGGGCCGAAATGCCCGCCGCATTAGGTGCTTGGAGGCTGCCCGTAGTTCCTCGATGTCCAGGGGGAATTCTGCAACAGAGTTATAGCGACTCGGTCAGCTTGAACATATACGAGTCGACTGTGTCAGTTGTTAGGGATTGGCTGTCAATCAGCCTCGAGCACAGGCGGTCATAGGCGGGGCTGAGGTGGCGCCTGCTGAGCGCGTCAGCCCGCCCGGTCATGGTGGTGCCGGGGACGTGGGCGGGGACGATGTGGATGTTGTAGCGGGCGGAGATAAGCCACATCTCCCGCGCGCATCTGAGGAGGAAGGGGTCCCGGCCCTTAGCAGACGTGAGGACATGGATTGTTACGATTGAATCGCATAGAAGGTGCACTGTAGAGTCACGCATTTTGTGGGCCCAGAGCTTCACGCTGACGAGGCAGTTGAGGGCCTCCAGGTGGCAGATGCTGAGTTTGAGGGCAGAGACGAACGTGGGGTACGTCGTGGAGTGGCAATGCGAGCCCCAGATGGCGCCGCCTCCGGTGAGGCAGCTGTCGCACTCCAGGGTGGTGCCAGCGTTGGGGGGCAGGGGAAGCATGTAGACTCCATTTTGTTGCGAGAGGTGAGCCTCAAACCAGCGTAGGTCGCGGCGGAAGTCGTCATCCAGGAGCACGTAGTGGGCGCCTGTGTGGCGCCTGAGTGTGGCGAGCATTCTGTTTAGGAAGAGCCTGGCCGGGTGAGAGCACTGGGCTACGTGCAGCAGCTTTCCCAGCAGGGATTGCAGCTTTTTCAGTGTTGTGCGGCGCATGTTAATCCAAGAGCGCACCATGGTTATAGTCTCCTCAATTTTTTCGTCCGGGATGTGCATGAGGCCAGCCACTGTGTCAAAGTGTATGCCAAGCCAGATTATAGACCACCCTGGGGGGTAGGCCTTGGCGTGGGCCTCCGGGAGGCCGAGGGCGGCGAGCGTGCTGCGTAGGGCATGGAAGCCTGCGATAGGATCCTGCTTTGTGTGAGCTATCCCGCATATGTCATCAATGTAATTGTACACCGTGTGACCGAGGTTCTTCATGATGTATTTTACACCATCCGTGACGCGTTGGCAGCCCGCTGCGCTCCAGCGGGCGCCGAAGCTGAGCGCCGTGTCGACATACACCTGGCCTTGGAATTGGACACAGCACAGTGGCCAAGCGAGGGGGTCGAGGGGCAGGTTGCGATAGGCACGTGAGATGTCACAGCTGTACAGGAAGCACTCGCCCCTAGGTCACTGATTGCCTGCTGTAGTGTACGAGCCGATGGAAGGGCGAGTTTGCGGGGCACGCCACAGTAGGTTTCACGTGGGGTGAAAGCATTTACACTAGCGCCTGCAGGGAAGCTCAAGTCCACGATGACCCGGCGCTCGGTGGTGCCTCGCTTTGGCCTGGTCATCATTGGGGAGATTTGAGTCCACGGGTGGAAAGGTGGGTCGGTGAAGGGGCCTAGGAGGGTGCCGTGCCTGACCTCTGTATCCAGAAAGCGACGGACGTCGCCAGGGAACGCTTCTGCGGACTGGTGGTTGGTGAGAGTAGGCGAAGGGATTTCCCTGGGCTCGAAGCCGAGCGGGAAGCCAAACTCCAGCATGTCACACAGGAGGGTATCCTCGTGCCCCCTGGTGAGGGCCCGCCATGCTTTTATATCCAGTGACGTGCGCAGCGGGATGCGGGCCCGTTCGTAGTTGTAGGCGCCGGTTTGTCGTACCGTAAGGTACGTGCGCCAGGCGGCCTGGACGTGTGCGGAGCTGCTGCCGTGGGGAACGGGCTGCGCCGAGGAGGGTGCGGTGGTTGGTGATGGCAGTGGCTGGTGGACGTCGCGGGTGGGCCGGAGGCATGGGTATAGGTCTACTGCTGTGAATGTTTTCACAATAGGCTATTGTCAAACAAATCCCTTGGTATAGCCTTAACAATCTAATCGATTTATTTCCAATTAAAGATGAATAAAGAGGGCTCTGTAACTAATATCACTCATTAACCTAAAGATTTTTTAAGTTTTAAATTGGTGATAATATTATATTCTATGGCAATGGATCTTATAATAAAAGGAAAATTACCTTTGCTACTTTCTTCAGTTTTACTCCCGTTGTGGAAAAAACCTAGAGGATCCTCTTCAAAAAGGGTCCATGTATTGAATTGAGAGGATCCGTATGAACCGAGATGGTCCCAAATGGTTCACCACCTTGCAATTCATTCAGGCTGTATACAATGGTTTGAAGCTATATACAATGTAATAGAGTACTTTTCTAGGCCAATGTAATATGTTTAACACGTACACTACAAATATAATCTGTTTCAGAGAGGTAAGAATGCACGGTGGACGGATGGTGACCCAGTGACATACACAGAGTGGACGTACCCAGGTCCTGCAGGTTTATCTCCCGTCATACAGACAAGCTCCACAGAGGATCCAGGTGAAATGTCCTGGGTTGATAATCATGTAACCCGTCCTGAGAGATTGGATATCAATACAATTTCCAGCCAATCTTTGTTACATGACCACTTCCATTCATTAACCAACAGCACATATACTGTGGAAAGATGTGGAGCCCTCATAAGTTTCATACATGGACACTACAGCCAATGGTTTACTGTGCCTTGTTCACAGACTATACAACCCGTCTCGGTTATTTGTCAGACACGGCCAGCGTACAATAATAGTCATACTGACGCCAACACACGCAATCAATCTGTTAGCAATAACACACAGACACTCAAGAATGAATTTTGCATGGATGGACTTCTTATGAACGATAGATGCATAACTTTGACGAGAGCAAAGGTGGTCGCTGCTTCACAAAGCATTAAGCTTTCCTTTGACAGGTGGCCATTAATCCACCAGGTAGCATCCCTAGACACTCCAATCCAGTCCCTGCTATTGGTATGGTTTGAACAGATTGAACACAAATGCAACATTCTCGACTATTCATTTGCATTTAGCGTCACCACCAACATCACACAATGTGAACCTATTTATGTGACGATGTACAATTTCTCAGCAGACGACGGCTGCCCTGGAAGATTGTCAAAATGTGCAAATGGGGTGTGCATTGTGGACAGCTACGTGTGTGACGGCAACATTGACTGTTCGGACGGAAGTGACGAGTTGGGCTGTGACTCAGGCGTCACCATTTACCCAGTGGTGCAACAGAACTGCTCCAACAACAATCCGTGTCCTGCGTGGTGTTTTGCCTGTCTTGGAGGTGGCGGACATTGTCTCAGCGCCAATGCACTATGTGACGGCATTGTGCACTGCACGGATGGGTCGGATGAACTCTATTGTTCTGAAAATAGTTGTACTGGGGAGATCAACCTGCTCAGGGGAACAAATCAACTAAACTCAACTGAAGTTTCTTTGGTGCAAGACAAAGACTGTTACAAGCCAACTAGTGAAAAGGGTCTGCAGTCAATTGTGGGCAAACGTAATTGCCATGGTAGCAATACTACTTCATTGTGTTTGAAAGGAAATATTAGTACGGATGACCTGCATGATAGATTTGGAGGAAGGGCAAATAATTTCAGATGTGTCGAAAAGGAAATCGAGTCGAATCTAGTAAATGACATGGTCATTGACTGTGTGAATGGAGAGGATGAACCATTGATGCATGGCGCAGGCTTCAGAATTATGTTGCCACATGACACTGACGCTACATTGGCGCCGTGCTACCCGGGCCACCCGGTGCAGTTCAGCCTCCAACAGATTTGTGTTTACCACATAGACAGCAGTGGCATTCTTAGACCGTGTCCGAATGGTCAGCACTTGCAGAACTGTGAATTCCATCAATGTCGAGGTTTCTTCAAATGTCCACAGTCTTACTGCCTACCGCTGCAGCATGTCTGTGATGGACAGGCCGACTGTCCCGGTGGCGAGGATGAAAATCAGGACTGTCATATCAGCAACCATAAAAGATGTATTAAGAGGTCGTTGTGGTGTCCAGTTGAACGTATTTGTGTACCGACTGCTCAGATATGTGACGGCATCAAACAATGCAACATTTCTGGCGATGATGAGAAAGCTTGCCAAGCCCATGTGTGTCCAGAAGCGTGTGTCTGTTCTGGTCACTCGATTTCTTGCACTGATGTTGACCTCGCTCAAGTCATTGATCACAAGGCCTTTGATGACATGCATCTGGTGCTATTTCAGCATGCAGAAATGACGCCAACTTCAGGAGAGATTGTTTCAAAGACTCAAGCGCGAACCAAAATATTGATCTTGCAAGGCTGCCAGTTAGAGACTATAGATGAAATAGGATTCAAAGGACTTATAAAACTAGATCTATCGTTCAATCAAATAGCTCTTCTTCACTCAAACATGTTCAAGCAGCTGTCCAATCTTCTGTATCTTAGTTTGCAGCATAATCCAATTCAAACTGTTGAAAGCAATGCATTTCAGGGAGTGCCAAAGCTGGCCGTTTTGGACTTGTCATCAACATCTATCAAACAAGTTGGGGTTGATTCTTTTGTGGGCTTAAGTAGTGTAAAAAGACTGAAGATCAGAAATTCAAAAATTCAATATATTGCGCCACTTGCATTTTTGCCATTCAAAACAATCCAAGAAGTAGTGGGAATCCAAAAGAAAATATGTTGCTTGAACAGAAATATCCCATGTACTCCTAATGAAGACTGCACGTTTGGATGGCTATCTCATGGTTCTCTGTTCTTTATGCTCTCACTTGGAATATTATGCTGTATAGCAAACTTGCATCAGTTAACGTCTGATCAACTTGGAAGAGATAGAAAAGTGAGGTACACTACAGTCAAGTTTCTGAAAGACAATCTAAACCTAGCCACAAACATCTCCAACATCTTATATGGCCTTCACATTGTAATGATGACAGTAGCGCACATACTATATAAAAACAACTATCAATACATGGATGAATGGATGCACAGCAAAGGCTGTAAGATATCTCAATCTCTGGCCCTGGTATCCTCCAACCTCTCCTTGTTTTTTCATGCCATATCTCGGATGCATCTGTACATGCTGGTCACAAATCCTACAAAGTGGACTGAAACCACCATTCCTGCGATGTTCATTGGAGCATTGCTTTTGTGCTTATTGTCTATTGCTCCAAGTGTCGCAGAATTTCAAACTGGTATCTATCTAAAACATGACGGATTCTGTACTTTGATAAGCTTCATGGATATACCACGCTTGAGAGGAATATTTGCTGTATGTTTTGTGACATACAACACATTCATGTTATGTGTCATGATGATATGCCACGTGTGTATGTCACATACCATCGCAAGAACGAAGAACATGTCAAAGCGGCGTTACAGCACCAAGGTCGAGGTGGAACTGCAGATGAAGGCGTTTGTTCTGATAGGGACCACATTTCTGAGGTATGTTTTTTCCCATTACATCACTTGCTCTGTGTCACACCCATAGATCCTCAAGTCTAATGGGTCTATAGCCAAAATCAGGCAACATGAGTACCTCCACAATGCTCACTGTCATAATGCCCTCTCAAATAAATATTGTGTCAAACTTTGTCTTACAGATTTTATTTTCATAAAACTTTTATATTCGGATTATAGTTACCTGTTGTTCGTGCAATACCATGTGATTCAATGCTCTCATTTGATATTCCCTTCAAAGCAAGTAAATATTTCTTCATTAATTGTCTACTAAATTGTGCTGTCCTAACATGATATAGATTTGAACAGTAAGTTTACTCGGGAAACTTTTAGTACAGTCTTACAGCTGCAAAGCATCATTTCATGAATATGTAGAAAGTAGTTTCCTCTAGAACAAATATATATATGCATTCAGTTATTTGAGGCGGATAAACTAACAAAATGTGTAAGCTACATTTACTGAGTTACCATCAGGGATAGTGATTGATGAGGGTGGTATATAGTCTTTATGAAAGTGCAGTCAACAACATTTATCTTTCCTATATCAACGGTCACAGTCATTTCATTGTCTTCCACCAATCACCAGTAATTGTCATTGATAGGTTGCATCACATATCACACACTTTAATACCATCTTGCCACAGCAAGGTATCATCTATCAAATATCATAGATAGATGTATAGGTTCTAAAGAACCCCGAATTGGTGAAGATGTTGAATAAAGGCACTTCACAATTCACACTCAAGATATTAAGCCAATCGCCAAGCACAGCCCTTGTAATGAGCAGATCACCATTCCCGTTTTTTGCTATATAATATGCCACTTCAGCTACGTGCCCATGACGGTGCTGGTCCTGCTCATGCTGTGGGGCGACTATTGGTGGCTTCCCCGAGAGTTCCTACTGCTTCTAAGGTATGTGTTGATCAGTTGATAATTGGCCTTAGCATCGTTAGATGGGGGTGGGGGTAAATATATATACACATTAGTGTATGTATAGTAAATGTAGTATGTACCCCAACCCTATCTAATCATACTGGGGCCCATGGTGTTTCCCACCAAAACTAAGATCACATCATTTTGTGTTGATGAATGACACAGAGTACTGTGGTTGTGTTGATGTTGTTTTCTCATGCATTGGGTGTGCTAATGTGTTCCATTCAGTCATAAGCATGGTACAATACATACAGGCTATATAGTAAGTCATTGTGGTTGTGGTTCGATGGAGAGTTGGACCTCAATAGTCAGGTACTCTAAATTAATTAAGTATAGGCTACCCTCATTTAAAAAAATTGCACAGTTCCCTATCTTTTCCCCCTTTCATGCAAAACTGCACTGTTCCTTATCTGTACCCCATTCATGAAAATCTGCACTGTTCCTTATCTCTACCCCATTTATAAAAAAACTACAAAGTTCCCTATCTCCACCCCCATGACATTCCAAGCGGGAATCAAGACAAGATGAGGATCATTTTCAATGTTTATGAGTGAGATTATTAAAATTAATTTATGTGGTAATTTCAAAGAGCCAGTCTGATGCCCTGTGTGACAAGTCTCTGTTTCTGTGTGCGCAGGTTTGTGTCTGCCATGTCATGCACGCTGGAGAGGGTGCTGGTCCCGCGAGTGCAACGCCTCGTCACCTACATCAGGCAGGGCAGGACCAACTCCAACACCACAAACTCTTTATAGTGGTGACAATCAGAACAGGACCAACTCCAACACCTCCATATAGTGGTTGAATTTGTATAAAATGTTACAGCATTTAAATGTAAAATATATATGTATATGTGCATATTTAACCTTTGCCTCACTTGGAGCCTTTGGTGTATACTATGAGTGTCGTCGAAATTATTGCTTTGAAAATGTGCATGTCTTATTATTTTTCAGAGAATAGTAGTAGTAGTAACCTTTTGGCAATATAGGCCTAAGGCCTGTTACCATTCTTAAACAGTAATCATTTACCATAGTTTTAAACACAATAAAACATTAACTTTTACATGCACCACAGTCATATTTATTATTCACTGTATATAATCATCAATATATCACTTAATCACAGTAATACATTTATCACAGTAAACAGCAATTTGCACCTTGATAATTTATTAAATTTGTCTAATTAAACTGATATCTTTTTACTGACATGAACTTATCTAGCCTATTTTTAAAAGTGTTCACAGTGTGGGATAGAACAATATCAGCTGGGAGGTTATTCCAGTGATCAGTCACTCGGAGTGCAAAAAAGTCCTGCCTGATGTTTTTCTGACACCTTTGCTTACTCACTCTAAGGTCATGCCCTCGCGTGACTCTATAACTGGTGTCTACCTTGAGTGGAGGGGAGGGAACTTTATATTTGCCTTGCATAAATTTGTATGCTTCAATGAGGTCTCCTCGCTGTCTCCTGTACTCTAGACTAGGGAGGTCAAGTGCCTTCAGTCTTTCTGTGTAAGGTAATTCTCTTAACTGGGGCACCAACTTGGTGGCTCTCCTCTGCACACTCTCCAACAGCTTTACATCTTTTGCAAATCTAGGAAAAGCAACTGCATTGCAATATTCCAAATAGGGTCTGACCAAAACTTTGTAGAGAGTTTTACAGTATCTTTGTCAGTCCACTCAAAGGATCTCCGTATCAATCCCAGAATTCTGTTGGCTTTATTGACTTGGGTAGCAATGTGCTCACTGAATGAAGGTCAGTCCACTTTCAACAATTACTCCTAGATCTTTCTCTTGAGCTGTGGTAGCTAAAACAACATCTTTTTCCATTATGTAGTCATTATGAGGGTTACTATGTCCCAAGTGCATGACTTTACATTTGGTTGCGTTAAATCGTAACTGCCACTTGCTCGCCCAAGCCTCTAGGTGCTGCAAATCTTCTTGGAGTAGAGCATGATCCTCTTGGGAGGATATCTGGGAGAAAATCTTTGTGTAATTGGCAAACAATTGGATCATGTTTGATACCACTTCAGGCATGTCATTTATGTAAATGACAAAGAGAACTGGACCGATGACGCTGCCTTGAGGAACGCCTGAAGTTATATCACACCAGTCTGATACGGTACCATTTACGTTTACCCTCTGTCTTTGGTTTCTCAGGAAGTCTTCAACCCATGCTAATGTTGAACCTGTTATGCCATACCCACGCAGCTTACTGATTAATCGACCATGAGGTACAGAATCGAAGGCCTTGTCAAAATCAAGGTATATGGCATCTAATGAACTTCCTCTATCAAGTATCTTTGTCCATGCATCCATGCACTGGAGGAGTTGAGTGGCACACGAGCGACCATCGACAAATCCATGTTGGAAGTCACTTAGTAGCTCATTCTGTAGAATAAACTTCATGATGTGTTCTCTCACAAAACTCTCCATTACTTTGCACACTACACTTGTCAAACTCACAGGTCTATAGTTATTAGGCTCATTTTTCTTCCTTTTTTTAAAAATAGGGGTGACAAAGGCATCTTTCCAGGACTGGGGTAAGTATCCAACTTTGCATAACCATAGACATGGGCAGGCTCAGCTCCATGTGTAGTTCTTTAAGAATCTTTGGATGAGGATTATCAGGACCTGAAGCTTTACTTGGGTTCAGACTTGCCAACTTTTTCCTAACCATTTCTTCTGTGATAAATAGTTCTTCCAAAGGATATCTAATTTCTTTCTTAGGTTTGAAGTCTGGGATAGAGTCAGTGTTCTCTTTTGTGAAGACACTACAAAAGAAACTAGTGAGCACATCAGCCTTCTCCTTATCAGAGGTTGCTTTGACACCTTGTGAGATAAGGTCAGCAATACCAGTTCCTGTTTTGAGCTTGCTGTTTACATATCTGTAAAACATTTTTGGGTTTGTTTTGGCTTAGCTCGCTATCAGTTTCTCATAATCTCGTTTTGCTTTCCTTATTTCCTAACTAACTTGGTTCCTAGCCCTGGCATACTCTACATAGTCTGCACCTTCCCTGGTCTGAGTATATCTCTTAAAAGATTCTGACTTTTTCTTTACCTTTGTCAGTGCTGAACTGTTAAGCCAAAGCGGTCTCCCCGGTTTGTCTGATGTACAAGTGGAGGTTGGTATATGCTTATTGATACAGGCTACTTGTCTATTCTCCAAGACACCCCATTGCTCACGTGTATTTAGTTCAGCAAGGTCCTGTACCCAGTCAAAAGATGCTAGTTCATTTCTTATGGCTTCATAGTTTCCCCTTGTTGTACAGTACTCTCTTGACCCGCTTTCCTTCCAGTTTTCTGTAGCAGTTGAAATTGAAAACAAGACTTCTATGATGACTCTTGCCTAAAAGGTGCTACTAATTTTAGGTTAGATATCATATTTTCCTCGTTTGTGAAAACAAGATCTAAGATGTTGGCCTCATCATTGCCCCTGTAGTGGGTTGGTTCTAAAACATGTTGTGACCAGAAACAGTCTTTAATACACTCGGAAAAAGAATAAAAGATAAAAAGATAAAGATAAAGTTTATTTAAAGTCGATATAGAGTACAACAATAAACACAAGCTCTAAGGAGCTTTTGATCGACTCATTCATACACAGTCACACATGCACATAATACACATACACAACACATTAAAACATTTCTATAAAATTGCATACCTGACAAGAATAAGATAAGTGACCCTCCCCTTTTTGTGTAGATTGATTAGACCAGTCTATAGAGTGAATGTTGAAATCACCACATATCAAAAGGTGAGAATGATATATGATTTTGTGATTCTTAGTTTATCACCATCCTCATCTATTTCAGACTTGTTATTCTATTTACAGATCATTGTAAGATTGTTTCGAGGGGAAACTGCTCGTGGACTGATATCATTTTGCCAAAATATTTAATGAAAAAGGCATATACTTAGTAAATTGACACAGCCTAGTTCAGAGTACACCTTCTTGCATTCATCTCAAATTTCTATTACAATATTTGATGATTATATTTATAGATCATGAAAACCGATGTAATTGTAATTATGCCACTAGCTGTCAACGTGTTGTCAGATTATTTATGCTTTAATAGGTGGGAGCATCTTCTTACATTTGATAAAAACAAAAAGGAACAGATTCAGATATGTATTACAGTTTTAGTTCATGCTCAAATGCTTTATATATAGTTTATGTTTTTAGTTTATGCTCAAATTCAATCGTACTTGGAATTATTTTCAAATACAGTAATGGATATGTAAATTTGCAATTGTATCTTTTATCATTTTAGTCTTTTTTTCATAAGCCGTCTTTTTTTTCTAATCTCTGGATGTTAGTCAGCAGGACCCCAGATCGTGGTATCACACCGACGGAGGCCACGTGGTGTTGGTACATGGACCTCCAGAGGAGGTTTGGTAACCAACTGAGCCTCGGGGTGGAGGGATTGTAATAGCTATTGTTTTCAAGTTAGGCGAGTTCTTTTACGTGTAGGGGGGGTGACTGTCCTCTACATGGGGCACGCCTTTTAACAAGGTTTCTGAACCTCATGCTTGGCGTCGCCACCGTCTGGTAGTATACTCTACTGTGGTGAGACGCTGTGCCAGACGTACGACGTGTGTTTGACGACACTTAGTATGCTGTGGATGATGGAACTCACAACAGGCAAATCCCGTCTGAAAGTCAGACCTTGAACCAGGGGGGTGGTATTGATTTGAAAATCTCTGTTAAAACGTAACAACACTTGACTTGGAGCCAGCCATTGGTGTCTATTATGTGTATTTGCCATCGAATTTTAAAGAATAATGTAAATGTTTTTGAAAAGAGAAAATGAACAAAATGTATGTGTTGTTGAATCATTAATTGTCATAATTGTCACATACATTGTGGTTTTAGGTAATACTCTTTTCCATGCAATTTTGTCATTAGTGCTGGAAATATGTCTAAGCCACGAAAAATATTCACCAAAATAATAGATCATTGACTCAATTATCTCTGTATGGGCAAACTACACCACACAAAGCATCAGAAATAGCTAGCCAAAGAAGCAGAGACTGAAAAAATAGACTTGAATTTCTTAATTACTCCTATCGGTATATACCCACATATACTTACCAGAGTATGTCTTAATTCGCTGATTTCAGTTAAAAAATGATGTTATATATTGTATCATTTTATTTTTATAAACTGCATTACAACACACTATAATACGTAACTTGTATACATCTCATATCACAGACGGTAATTACTTAAATGACATTTGTTGATTGTTAATTTGAGTACACTTGAATACTGCACACCCATTACTAAAAATAAATATACCAAATAAATGTTCATCTGTTCATCATTTACTGCTTAAGTGCTGGTTCATAATCATTATCCTAAAAGCTAATTCCATAGAATTCAGCATTATTTCTTATACAGGAAAACACCTTCAATCCTTCATAACCTCACTTCCGGAAAAAAAAACATGCAAAAATAATATTCCGTAAAATGAGCTTTTTTGATTGTCAGTTTTGAGAGACATGGTCGTTTGCTGACTCTGGCTGTGTAGGTGACTATGAGGGAGTGGCAGACACCAGCCCAAGCTTGTGGTCCCAGTCCATTGGAGTCCTCGCGATTGTAGAAACCGTCTGCAACCAAGAGCACACGCATTAGTGGTTACAATATCACAATAACACAATTGTCTTTTTATTCATCTTGGGGTGTGAGCTGTTTGTATCATAATAACAATATGGCCATTACCTAATTTCAATCATAAAAATTTATATTCACTTTACTTGAATGACTAATCGTTGCTCATCATGACATATGAAATAAAAAATTGACTGCATAAAAGGAATTATCAAAACAAAAATATGTATTAATACTAGATATAACAACAATAACTTATGAAATGCTATGGTATTTATTTACTACATGTACTTATGGTAATGAAGAAAATTATTATCTTAATCACATACACGTAATGTATATAAATTGATGCTCAGTGACAGACATTTCTTTGTTTAAATGATTGAACATGGATTACAGAGTATTTTGTTAGATTGCAAAGCATGCCCACTAATCTATACCTACAATTCAAATAAAATTAGCAATTAACGATGTTATGATATGTGTATAAATTAGTGATAATTTCTAATAACATAAATTCACCATATTCAGCATATTATAAATGAACAACATAGAATAATCACGACAGTTAACTGATACAACGAATCTAATGATGTAGAGTCTAATGAGCTGATAGCAAGTTCAAGGAGTAACATTTTCTATCATTACTAAAAAAAATGGTAATGACTATCAAAATATAAATTATAGGAATGAAATGCTATTTATTGTTGGATCATGTGTACATTGCAATTTTAATACTCTGATTCATTTACATAAAATCATGAAAATGGTTTTAATACATGAAAATGGCATTTTTTAGTCTCTGTCAAAGACAGTATCAGGCGTTTTGAATATTCCTAATTTGGGGATTAGGTAACATGATTGGAATGGCAAAGTTTGTTTATATTTTTAATTCATGTAATACATGAACTACATCCCTTGAGTGACTAACCATGTGTATGCAAATTAAAGTACTGCTGTTCTAATCATGATACATAATGTCCATCATTCAATTTACGCTTGTTTAATATGTCTGACTGTCTCTCAGAGACTGAAAAAAATGCTATTTTCATGTAAACGCTCATTATTATGCAATCCGATCAGAATTAATAAAAATTGCAATGTAGATCTCGCAAAAAAATTGTGTTTACTATAATTTTTATTATGATATACTATTTGGTAATAATAGAAAGTGATACTCCATGAACTTGCTATCTGCAAATAACAAAGAGCGAATCATAGCTCTGTTGCAGTCTTTATCATGTCTATATGATAAATCATATATTTACAAAACCCATTAGATATGTCAAACTCTTTCACTCTACCTCTCCAACACTACAAAACTGCCTTGTATTCTTTTATTTATCTTTCTTCTCAGGCTTTTAAGTGAACTACCCAGAATTATCAATACTCATAAATCTAAAACATAATTTATGCAATTACCGTTAGTTGCACCTTCCCCGGGGATATATTTATTATTAGTTTGAAGCCAATGCTGATGGATTACAACATTTAGCATTCAACATTTTGCACCAGGCAGCCATGGCATCGCAAAGCTTTGTATGTTTTGGTGCATTCAGGTTCTTGTAATAATTGAAAAAAGAAGACTAGCTCCCAAAGATGAAATGAGATATTATAGGAAATACTTGTCCAATCTTTATGAAACTTTTACAGATGTCGGCAGAGGTTCCAAGAAGTACAATGACAAAATTTCATCCAAATACATGATTTCACACTTTTCATACTTCTACAACTCTAATCTTTACAAGAACCGGAAAACACCAAAAACAAAGAATTACCAAGCTTGCTTATAGGCATCTTATCCACCATTGATCCCGCCATACCAGATAAAAAGCACCTACATGTCCAGTACAACATGCATTTGACCATGAATACTCACGTGTCTCCACTAATGAGCTCTTTGTGGACGAGGCTGTAGTAGGAAAATGAGATTTATATACACAACAAAACAGCAGCTCAAACTGTGCAATGCTAGGAGGTTTGTGTACCTGGGTAAGAAAGGTCTCTTCCTGTTTTTTCTTTCCTTTTTATGGAGTAATCATGTCCAAGTTAACTTCAATGCCTTAATATCTTGCTATGTGCCAAAAAACAAATTGCCACCCTCTGCAGTTCAAACAGTCACTGATTCGTATTTCTTTATATTTCTAGCCTTTAAATAATGCAATTATCATTATTAGCTTCACAATCTCGGGAAAAAAATGTATTTCACAACCAATAACCAATTGCTATAAACTGATGCAACTGCTATATGAAATACTGAATCAGGAACATTAACCTTAATAGTAAGAATTTGAACAATGAAAACAAATTTATAACAAATTTTGTTTTCATGAAACATACACAAAACTCCTTAATTTAGTGCAAAATGGCAAACAATGAAATAATACAAACTAGTATGAATTCAGGAACTTCAATCCTATTTAAAATATGTACATATTTTTACACATTTTAAACAAACAAGTGATAGCACTATAAATAAAACTTTCCACTCAAAGAGACGTCAAATTTTGTAAAAATACTTGTTTTCGTTCCTTCTTGCATGCAATATAACAATATAATATTGATAATCATGGCCACTATATTAGGTTCACAAAATTTGATTTAGCTTTGATTGTGCATAAGTTGTAATATTTAACTTCGCGTTTTTACATTAATATTAGAAGAAATAAAAGGATGAGTTTTTGTCACGAATATACTCGTTCAAACCTTGTGGGACTTTGTTGGTGACTGAGGCTACACAAGGAGAATAAAATAAAGATGCAATTTCTAAGTTACATTATTATGTGTTACACAGCAAAGTTACCGGTTTCTGTTGATATCCCTGTCACTTGCTAACTGGCTGTTTATCTAGTAATTAACAGTTTCTGGACTTGCTTTATATTCTACTTTTAATAATCGAAACCTTTCACAAAATTACCCCACCAAACACCCTATAAAATAAGTTATAGGCAGAGTTTCGATAAAGATATGGTCGCATTGCATGGTAACTTTGCTGCACAACAAAATGAATATCAGGTCAAAATTCTAAAGCTGTAAATAGTGAAACAAAATACATGTACATTCATTTTATGGTATAGACAATGGTTTAGAAAAAAAGATACAAAGAGAATATTTATGCTGACTAAAGACTGGAAGAATAATATACATACAAATTGACTTTAATATAACTTAAAGGAAAATACACATCTAATATCTAATACTTTCTAATTCAAACACATTTCTATGTCACAATATATCGACAAAGAAAGCACCAAATACAACATGAACCATGCCTTTCAAACATGCTTTACACAACTTTTAGCACACTATTATACGAAACTGATTTTTCAATATTTGATGCAACTAATTCATTGTTAAGCATTTAAGCAGCCATGATACATACATATGCGGCGGATCGGGGTTTCTTGTCATTCTCTGCCCTCAGTTTCTTGATGGCAGCGAGCTCGGTCTTCAGCTGACCCCAGCGCGTCTCCATGTACTCCTTTCTAACCACTTGCTGTGCCAATCTAAAATAATAATGTTATTTCAATATATCTACATTTTATTATACAACTCCTGTTTTCAAACCTAAACAATTTTCAAAGTATAAGTTGCAAAACAAGGCTTCATCATGCTTAAGTTGAACCATGACTACTTTTCGTATAAACATATATAAGCAAACACTCATAGAATGAGTTTACAAAGTTCAAATACAATATTTCAAAAAAATAATGTGAATCATTAATGTCACATATTCAAACTTTCTACAATAGAAATCAATCTATATAATAAGATACACAAACATCACAGGTACCTATCTGCCAAAATGGCGTTTGTTCGACTTTCCACATTGTTGTGCACCATGAACGGGACCGGTTCGAATGTTTTCTCCCGATACTTGTCCAGCGTCGGAAACGAGCGGAGAGTGAAGACGACCAAGCACGTGGAGGACGATGGGACAGCCGGAGATTCTTGGTTCTCATCTTCATCCGTAGCTCGTTCTTGCGGTTTTTCCTCTTCCCCTGGATTGCGTCAATGAACAAGAACACTGTGATTTGTATGGCTTTCACACAAAGGAATGTGTTATCCTGTGAGCATTTGCAAGAAGCAATATTGAATATTGAAAATCTCGTTATACTCAACAATAACTTATGTTATCTCTATGTGAAAATTTTGAAACTCAATTAGATTTTTTTGTCAAGAAAGAGTACAATAGACAGGTACAATGATTTAATCAATTTCACGAGAATATTAAGTGCTTATATCAATGCCGTTATTTCTAATTAAATATTTCACCATGGAGAATGGTTGCAATTTTATACTGTAAATGCCCATCCAAAAACTTTCAAGGGCTTTCAGGTTAAAAAGCTGATTGCTTAGGGGATGTGGCTTTTACATGAATGTGTATTTACATTAAAATTTCAATAGTTCCAATTTTGATGAAACCCAGATTTGGAACTGATTTTTACAAGGGTTGCGCTTTTGCACGGTCATATACAGCAATAAGCGTCCATTTGCACTGAGGAGCGCCTTCATGCAAAATGCATAAACTTCATGCACAATAAAAAAAGAATAGAGACCTCTGATGTAGAGCATGTGTCCACTGTCTGCGGGGGCCATCACGGGGTCCCAGGGCGTGGGGAACACGACACCGGGCGGGGGCACGACCTCGCACAGTGTCTCCCCCGACAACACGTCCTCTATAAACACCTGCCCGTTGACACGCACGCTCAGCACCTGTAATGCATGGACACTCAGCCTTTTATCAATATTTTTATTGCTTTTCTACTTTGCTATTTTTTTACCCAAATTATTAAAAATATCCAAAAGATAATTTCAATCTCCGAGGTTTCAATCTTCATTCATTAAAATTTCAACGTATTAATCGCCTCTTCGATATTTTTTTTTTACATTTTTACTAGACATTAATGAAAAGAAAATAAAGTGTATAACAGTATAGGGAAAAGAAAATAAGGTGTATAACAGTATGGGGACTAGCAAGAAATATTACTCAAGGTAATCAAGCATGCAACATACCCATATTCTGCTTATTTTGAATATTTATTGCAATTTTGACATTGTTCATCAGCTTGTCAACTGAAGTACCAGTAGGCAAGGTATTTTGTATTTTTTAAGCCTGCCCTGCACATAGGACGTACCAGTTGTGGGAGGCCTTTGATGGGTACCACCCGCGTGTACAGCTCACTGCTACGCTCGATTCTACAAAATACACAGTACGTGATTACATAGCATTGGGGAAAAAAGTTCAATCAAACTATAGGCCTCATTTAAGTAAGGTGTAGCATCATGTTTATGGCATATGCAAATTAATAAAAACACTGGTCAACACATAACATTTTGCTCTTACAGTTTTCAATTATGATACCAGTGGGATGGTGAGCTGCTTATCATGAGTAAACAGATAACACATATTCATTAACGTCAATTTACAAGTGTGTAAATAAAGAAATGCTTCAATGTTGGTAGCATTACGACACACTGATATTCCATTATTACAAAGATCTACTTTAGAATTCACTCTAAATGCAGAAGATCACGGATTATTTTGTAATGAGAAGATTATCATATTACTAGTGAATTCTACAGGATACGTGGCTATTGGTGGTTAGGATACAAACAGTGGTCTCTTTTATAAGACAGACAACAGACGACATCCTTAACCACATGTACGTACTCTCTTGTTCTAAAATGGATTTACGACATTTTAATATTTCCATATTCTTTAACATAGATTAATATAATTTGGATGTTTCCATATGGTAATTTAATCAAAATAATTATATTTATTGTACACTTTTGATACTGATTGAATGGATACGTCCATATGGGTTGAAGTTTTCAGCTAAAATTATACCACTTAACTCTTTTAGTGCCGTGGGCTCCTGTAGGAGCCAGATTTTGCTTAAATATCTAAAATGTCTACAAAACAAGCATCCAGTGTCTTCTACCTGTGCTTTTGGTTAGAATATGATGCTTTTGAGCATTCCTCACACAATATAACTTTGCAATGGTTACAAAATTATGATTGCAGTCAACATCCAAGCCGTTGCACTCTACACACAGCCATGAATACAACGCCGTGTTCCAACATCTCTCTTGGGTCAGTGTACTCATGTTCAGCCAGGTTCACAGCAATTAATGTCTACATCATGGGCTGCGAGGAAAAGTATGCCTACAACGTTACATCAAGCCTTCCAAGAAGCATCCTGTCTATCTCCATCATTTTGTCATCTGTGCAGCAGTTCCCTGGACATTTTGCCAATTTATCAGCACTTCAAAAGTTAGATCTCAGGAGCAATGACATTAGAGCCTTAGATGAAATTCCGAAGAAATTCATGAAGCTTGAATATCTCGATCTGAGCAATAACAAGATCAGTTATATTGAACCTGGGATCTTCGTGTTAAGTTTATTTAAATTAACATTATTAAATCTGTCTCATAATTACCTTAACACAATTGATGTTGAGTTTTTTATGTTCTCATCATGTTGGAGCTCTGTGTCTGTGGCCATAGATTTGTCAAATAATGAAATTATAAAAGGTACAGCATACCTAGTGGACAAAATGGACAATCGCCTTAAAAACATACATAATGGGGACGCCAATTTTACGGAAAGCTTCGTATGGCTTTATCTAAGAATTTGCTTAGAAAAAGGCAGATTAAATATACGACTGAATAATAATAGGATAACACAAATAGCTGACATTATCTTTGGATGCTTCGAAAGCAATTCCATGTTAGTATCCAAAAATTTCCAAATTCATGAACTAAACCGTCTTGAGTTAATACAAAATGCGATTGATTTTGATGAGAATCCACTGATGCTAAATTGTATGGACTGTATTTTCTATAAATACAGAACACCAACATTTATAGAAATGTTGAATAGCACATGGATCAATGACACATATGCAAAGTATTACTTACAGTATGAGACACGTTGCTGTGTCCAACAAAACATCGATATTTATCTAAATTGCATGCATAAAGAATCAAACTGCCCACATAACTGTGAATGTACATTTTATGGATGTTCATTTCAACTTTCTGTAGAGTGTGAAAATCGCACTAGCATACCACATATGCTGCCAAAATACCAGGCAACTGAAATGACATATATACTACGTTTGGAGAGTAATTTTATTGCACATGTACCAAGTGAAACATACTTGTCAAGTGTAACTTTTTTGGATTTAGGAAATACTGGCTTACATACAATTGACACTAAGGCCTTCCAAAGCATATCGCTGAAGGTTGAAATTCTTTATATTGATAGCAACAACTTAACCTATCTTCCAGAAGTGAATGAGTGGCCTCAACTTAAAAATATACTACTTAGCAATAATCCCTGGCACTGTGACTGTAACATACAGTGGATGAAGCCTTGGATCTTACAATTTGCAGATAAAAAAGAGCCAGAGATTCTCTGTGCCAGTCCCTTCTACAATGCAGGCCACCGACTATCCACTTTACCCAACTGGAGGTTCATCTGCCTGAGCACTATCATTGGAATCACAGTGTCCGTTGGTATGGTTTTCACGATCATATTTTCCAGTGTCCTAGTTTACAAGTGGCGATTTTGGCTGTACCAAAAATATGGATTCCATCCATTTGACAAAGATGAATGTGACAATGAAGATAAGAAGTTTGATGTATTTGTTTCCTACAGCAATGATGACTACGAATGGGCAAGAGAGCTGATGGCAGAACTGGAGAACCTTGGATTTAGAGTGTGTTGCCATGAAGGTGACTTTCTGGCAGGAACCACAATCTCAGAGAATGTAGCTCGGGCTGTTCACTTCAGCAAGAGAACGTTATGTATTGTGTCCAGAGCTTTCATGTCTAGTTCTATCTGCATGCATGAGTTCATCACAGCAAGGTCTTTTGATTTCTCTTATAAGAAAGCTCGTCTCTTGGTGATCATGTATGAAGATATAGCCACAGAAGACCTACATGAAGACATCAGGATGTACGTAAAAAGCTTCACATATCTAAAGAGGGACTGTCCGTTCTTCATGAAGAGGCTTCTCTACAGACTGCCTCAGAAGAAACTAGGTAACGATGAAAACACACCGCTGTTACTAGATACACATGTGTAGATAGTTTCTAATAATAAGCCAACAGATTGATTTTACACAATGAAAATATCATCATAGATAAGATTTTTATTTCAACATTAGAGCCAGGTTATCCATAGGCCAATAATCCTTTATATACTGACCAAAAATTTTTTTTTTTCTTCAAATAATCATGGACACAAGGGCTACAAACAATTGATTTTGTAACTAAAGCCAAATAATGAATATATGTACTGGGTATTAAAAAGAATATGAAAGAGCAGGAACAGGAAACAAAATCTCAGAAATTGAATGTGTTTGAATAAATTTGGTAAAAAAGTTGAACCAGACATATTCTAAGCGGATTACTTTTTTGTTGTACTTGTCACTCTAGAATGTTAACAATGAACATATTCAAGACATATTTTATTCCCCAGCACATTACATGGCATTATGGTAATATCTATACTGAGTCTATTCTGAAAATGTATGCAGTCTTTCATTGTTAGACTTTATTTTGTAACTATACGTTATGACTTGTTATAATTAAAGTAGACTAGTAAATTTCTATTTTGAATTGATAGGTATAAATTGTATCATCAAATCTCGTGATGATTATCATAATTGTGTTGATAAAAATATAATTGGATATTGATTTCTATATATTTACATCTTTTGATAATCAGAATATTGGGAGGGAGGGGGGGGGGGTCAAGGAAGTGGGATTTGGGATAAAAGTCTGAAACATTGTGGCATGTGGGAAATAAGGGAAAAAAACAGGGTTATGGGATTTCTTAACTCCTTATACCCCTCAAGTTTGAGGCTAAATCATTGTTTTGTTTGGATAGACTGGTCAAAAAGGTTAATATTCATGACCAATATTATAGTAGTGGATTGTAAGACATATATCACTATATACATTAATCAATATATATTCTTTATTTACTCACATATTTGTATCAAATATACCATATATATTATTTTTAATATCATTTTTCAGAGTAAATGTTTCAAAGACTTATCTAATAGTAGATATAAAAGGTTTTGCCACTTGTGAATGCTTTTGCTATGCATAGTTACATGATTGTTACAATATAAAAACGTTCATTTATATATTTTATATCTTTTTTATATATACCATGTTATAGATAATCAGAGAATGGTAATGAAATTGAGAATTCACATTTTCTGCTAGTACTATTACTGTTGCGTACATTTTGAATAGTTATGAATTTATGAATAAAATAGAAAAGTAGGAATGTATGTTTGTTTCATTAGTTTAACATTTGATTGTTTATTTGATTGATTGATTGATTGATTGATTGATCAAATGAACAATGGCAGATTGCTAGGTTGATTGACTGATTAATTCATGGTTTAGGTCAGGGGTGGGTGGGGGAGTCCCTGAGGAGCATATTTCCTTCTAATAATATCAGATATGAAATTTTCAGGGAAATCTTAGTGGCACACAGGTATTAATAGGACTTTTGCTCGATTAGACCACTATGTTTAGTTTCTCTATCCTGAATTATTACAATTTAATATGAAAGAACAAAGATTCTGTATACAGTGACGGAATTAAAAGTTTCTTCACCCAATTTGTATGATTCAAAATGGCATAATTAATGTGACCTGTCAAAAACTGTAGCATGTCAAAAACTGTCGCATTTGCTCTAGAGCGAATTTTTATGCTGATTCAAAACAAATAGTTTAGCTCTAATAGTATTACTTATCAAGTTATTGAGCAAAAACCGATGCCAGTCATATAAGATGTAAAGTTCCCTAAAAAATGTCAGAAATACGTGTAAATAAGTGGAAACTAAAGGAGTTACAGTTGATTTTGTAACAGGCACTGCAATAATCAAAATGGCACCATCTTTGTTATGGTTTAATACCATGATGATGTAAGCCTCCATTAATACAATTTTATTTTCGATAAGAAGTCAGTGATTGGTCACATTTTAGTTAGGAATAGAATGCTGTCAGTGGTCTCTATAGACCAGTGATATTCAGATTTTAATCTACCTTTATTGATAAAAACTGAACATTTTCCAATTCCACAGGAATAGAGACCATACGGAGAGAACATTTATCACTGAGTGTGGTATCATATATGGAAATTTCAAATAAAGGACTGTATGCAGTCTTGGTAGCAACATGACTTCCTCTGTTACTCACTGTGGTTAACCTCCCTGACCAGCTCACCCACATTAAAGCAGATTTTGAACAGCTAATGAAATATATATTTTTAACACGATTTTACAAGGGTCAGGGGTAAAATAACTGCAATCTAGGCACTCACGGTGAGTTCACGTCGCGGGTAAGTTACTCACGGTGAGTTCACGTCGAGGGTGAGTTACTCACGGTGGGTTCACGTCGCGGGTGAGCTCGCCGGTGTTGAGTCCGGTGTTGAGCAACTGGCTGCATCCGTCGGCGAGCGTGATGTGCAGGTAGGCGGCCGTGGTGATGCGGACGGGGACGGAGGCCACCTCCTGGTTGGTGGGACACACGCACGGGTCGAGCCAGCACAGCGAGAACACGCGCTCAGGCAGGTGGTGCACACAGCGCACGATGCCTATACAGTGAACATAGTCCAGTCAATTTGTGTCAAATGAGGCCTGAACCTCAAATAAATTGCGATGAAAGGGGTTTTTAATGGAATGCATTTCAGTGAGTTCCCTAGAATAATATATCAAAAATTGAGGAAGATATGTGGAGCAGAATTATCTTTAATTTGTGTAAATCCAATATGGCCGCCAATATTCCCTAACTTGCTATGAAATGGTTACATGGAAATCCCTAGTGGTTTCATTCTATTACTACGTGTTTTATATATTGTTACATTGGTTGTGTAGATGTATGGAGACGCATCATGTATATTTTATTGCAACCTTGAGTGAGGACACAGATATTTTACTTCATACAACACAATTTCTGGGTCCAGGATTGCAACATAATGTAGCTGGTATTAAAAAAGGATAACACTTCATTGATGGCGCAGCCAGTGGCTTGCTAATAAATTTTCTATTGAGATCATGTTTGTAAGGTGCTGATACATGTATTTATGATGCATTGCTTATCAATAAATCAATCACCCGAATCATACTTGAAGCTTTCTTCGTCGGTGATGTTTTGACTGACCAATGTATCTACTTCTTAAAAGAGTGTCCAAAGAAGACACATGCATTTCTGATGCAGTACTACTGACCCATGTATTTGTCCCAGACGACGACGTTGTTGTTGTCGAGGGCGACGGCGAGTAGGGCTGTGCAGGGGGAGACGACGCTGAAGGTGGGCAGGGCGGCGAGCGGCCACACCACTTCAGGCTTGTGCTCCAACTCTACAACAGTCGCACAGGGATGTCAGTGGAACGGAAGTTAGTATAGATGCCTCAAAATAAATGAGACAGAAATCCAATGAAGCTATCAAAACACACTTAATTTGAAACTTGAAAGTCTTTCATCATGTTCATAATGTTTTCCACTGCTGAGGAAATATGTGGCATGAGTAGAAAAGTAACGATCACAGAAGCTGCTTTCATGTGAAAGAGTAATTTTTTTCCATTTCATTTTTATGGTTTTTGTCTCAATATGATTTCAGACAATCAACATTCAAGTAGACAGTTTTGTCAAACACATATACCTTTATTCTTCTATTCATTTTATACATTTTTATGTGTTGAACTTTCCAGTAAGATGATGTTGATATGTTCGATTCATAATAAAACCACTTTTGTTTAGCGTCATCAATATAATTGTAAGGATTTCATACTTGAAAAAATATTCAAATAGATAAGAATGCATGAAAAAGAAACGATTATAAAAATACATGTAATATAACAAGTAGACAATTAAACAAGAATATCAGGCAATGTAGCAATGTATATCAGTGATACATACAACATGCAAAACACTGAAATGGAAAACCTCGCAACAAGGAAATTTGTGCAAAGCAAACAATGTGACATAAAATAGAGATGAATGGATACTATTACAGCCTAACAAATGAAAGATAAACTAAAGTTCAGACAGCAATTTCCAGTGTACTTTAAGTATTTCCATACTCAACCCATTTATAGTCACCATAGGCATTCATTATAACAACTATCAGCAATATATATAGTTCAAGCATTGACCGAAACATGCAAACTGGCATCTCCAACTCATAACAGCATGCGAAGTCGTGGTCCAATACACAATACCGACGCATTCCCGTTAACACCAAGATTTGTATTCAAAATTGCATGCTTATAACTCCATGCATCACCTGCATTATCATCACCATCATCATCACCATCATTATCATCACTACACCCCACAGCACACTCTGAAGGCACGCAGGCACCAGCTATGGCCTTTGACCTGTGACCTGTGGTGCGGTCATGCGTGTGTTGCTTTGACCTCTGACCTGGAGGAGGGGATGGCGTCTGATTGGGCGTACTTGCTGACTGCAGACGTTTTTCGGCACGTCGCCGCGCACGTAAAGCTACATAATTCATAATGACATCAATGGTTCTAAGAAACCCAGTGTCGTATCAGAATGCTTCACGAAGAAAACCACCATCTGAGTCATAAGGCAGTCATCACTACAGTAGCTATACTAGACGTACATTGACTTTAACCGGCAAGATGACTGCTTTATTATGTAATCAGTCATTTGACTAATGAAAATGATAAGAAAAATATTCGCTTTGTATGACCTTTCAAACTAGTTCAACATTTTACATAATAACTTACAGCTTACTGGATTTATAAGAGCTATTTTGCAGTTTGACAAAATAGATATGAATATACAAAAATTTCTGACTGAATGACAGTGGACTTTAGGATCTTTCATAAATTTAATGCTGTGCTTCCTGTGGAATACAATGGTGAAAAAAAAGGGAGGAGTAGCACAAATAATTAAGGACATCGATCTCAGATTTGAAGTGACTTGTTTCTTCTTTTTTCTGCCAAGATGTTAATTTCTCTTTTTACTGAAGTGTGATGCTCAACAATAAAAAAAAATTAAACATGAAACACTGACATTAGAAATCATAATTGCAATGAATGATTTCATTCCAATTTTTTGTTTCAATAACATTATGTACACTTACCTCAGTTTTGCTTGAACTAATATTATAACTAAATAATGTCACCATTGTACAATACATCAGGTACAAAAGCTCGGTATAAGATCACATCTGTGCACTATTCACATATCTACCTCTAGGCATCAAATTATTATACTAATGGGGATTTTACATATCTCGGTGCTGGACATGAACTATGGAGTACTTCTGATATCAATTACATTAACTTTATGAAACATCACTGTGGGAACCTTCTACTGTTTATTCACTCCAATATCACCTTTAGATCGCTTTTTACGTTTCGGTCCTAGAACAAAATAATAACGGAAAATCCATTTCGAAATCTGAAAATTCAACATCATTTTTGTCCTCAAAATTTTAAGTCCACTTTCCCTTTGAGGAGGTTGTACTGGCTACCTTCAATTTTTCCCAATATAATTTCAGAAAATAAAAAAGAATTATGATGAGATTCAGAAATTACACACATATATTAAAGTTTCAAAATCAAAGCTCAAGTGTGAAGATAACTAATAATCCAAATTGCCAGAATAAAATAAGAACAATTACTGTAAAAAATTGATGATTATTGAAAAGAAACTTTGATAATTTTCACTTAAAAATATGCATGAATAAATTTCAGAGTGAACTAATAAATATTCTTCAAGAAGCTTTACGAGTGACATCACGGTTTCTTGAAACTGCGTCAATAAACTTGAGCATTTTTACTCTCAATAATAACGAGCTAGTGTATTTTCTGGCACACTCTATCCCGGTAACAATTTTCTCCAACGTTTCTAGACCTATGGAGTAAGTCAGTCAGTTCAGACATGTAAAAGTTTTACAACATATTGAGTTGGAAGTTAGAACTAGAACTAGGCACACAATTACTCCATAAACAAAATCAATGATCAATAGTTTTATTAGGTTTGCACAAAGCACTACAAAATTTACTCAAAACAAAAATATCGTACTGAGCTAAAGTAAACGACCACAGGAATACATCTTTAATAAACTTGACTAATCAATAAAATAAAATCATAAATTTGTTATGTATGTACAAAGTACTATATGATTTACTCAAAAACAAACAAAAAAAGCAGGGACGAATCAATTGGCGACCTACCTTTAGCGGGCTTTGACAGGGAGTAGTGGAAGATCTTGGGGCAGCCGGACCACCAGACCATGACGGCCGTGATCGGCCCCATGCACGGGTTTGTCGCATCCAGGCCGTGAGGTAAATATCGCCCGCCCGCTGCAAAGTGGAAAGTCGGTGTTCTGTCACAGAAATACTCATTCTTACATAACATTGGGGACCATTTTCAATCAATACTTTTAACTTGAAACACACAGTAGTACGACGGGGGTCAGAGAAAAAATAAGATGGCTTCTACATAATTGCTTAGCAAAAACAACTTTCATTACAAAATCCTTCATTGAGAAAATCTGAAATAAATATACCATATACAATGATACAGGGCCCAAACCCACGTAAAAGCTAAACACAGAATTCGACCCATATAAAAAAACTAGGTCATTGAAATTCCAACGGCAACACACATCCATTCTTTAAATGGACAACTCCTCAATCCAAAACCCCACGGGCTCTTGGATGGTCATACACAACAAACACATAAATAGACGCCATGAGTCAGCCGACTTACGCCATGGGCATCCTGAAGTCCTTGGGCAGGTACTTGAGCTGTGCCTCGCGGATCTGCTCGAAGATGGTGTTCCTCATGTCGAGGTGGGGCGCGGTGAGCAGGTGCTGGCCGCCTGCCCCGATCACGTCCCCGCTGCTGTCCACCGTCCTGGTCGCGGCCAACGGAGACGTCCAGTTGATGCCTGGTAAATACAGACGATATCACTTCTGCTGTCATTGTCCCTGGTGAAGCCTTCTTGATCAAGAAGGAGAAAATATTTGGCTTATAATAAAGCAAGTATAAAGGATTTATCACAAAATGAATGTTTAGTATTGAACGATAAGAAATCCAATGAATCTGTTCAATAGATATCACTTCTGATAATTGCATTTATTGCTTTATTGTATAAAGACTGTAGAACCACTTGTTAATTAATACACGGTCAAGAATAGAACAAAAATCATACTTGTCCATAGGAAGGATATACTTAAAAACTTATACATCCTATCTAAAATTTACATGGCCAAATCAATAAACTCCCTGTAAATGCCATAGTGGCTTGTATTTACAGTAACTGAGAATATTCGCTCATACATAGGACAAGTAACTCAAAATGTTTACACGTCCTGATGACATAGATACCCGTCTCTGACTATAGCACAGGTACTTATCTGTTCATATCTTTTGAAATGTACTAATAATTGCATCACCATTGTACTTGTTTATAAATTCAACTTTGACACTCAAATTTATCTGTGACGTGACTGAAGAACTCGTTTGATGGAAACTGAAAATGCTATTACATTTATGATCCATTTCTTATATGCAGAATAATTCTATTTATAGCCGAATGTAGGTTTGTGCATGCTATTTGAGTTTTTAGTGTACACTATAGTACATACTATTTTGATTCATGTTTTTGACACAAAAGTTTATTCTCATAACACACAGGAAAGCTGCTTCGTTCAACAAACCAATCAATTGTAAAATTGAGATGAAAATAATTTTCAAGGATACAAGTCGTTTGCCATCATGTGCTTATGACATCAGGATGCATAATACCTGTGATTGGCTGGGGCTGATTCACTTTCAGAATGATTGTCCCCGATGAGAACTTGTGCATTGTTTTTTCTGCAGCAGAACCCACTCGGGAGGCTGGTCTCTGAAATGGTCATTTAATAAATAACAAGGACAACAGAAATATTTTACATCAATCCATGAACAAAATGCTACCATATTTATGAGGCAATCTTTGCTGAGATTTAGTGTAAATGTATGATTATAGTGTTAATGCATTGATATCATATCTACACACTTATGCTTGGTTTTGGAAAATTGATTTTATTTAAGTAACATATGTATATATCAGAGATCCAAAATCAAATATTATATTATAACATACGTAGAATATATTGACAATTGATTTTTAAAAAAACATGTGCATACAAAAAACGTTTCTTAGTGAGATACATATAAAAGATTGAAGTAGTAAGCAATAAAAAGTAATAAAGCATGTCTTAATGTCACACATTCCTGCGAATAAAAAAATCAAGTCAAAATTAGAAATTAAAGCAATGCATCATCATCATAGCTCACACAAAAGATTTGATTAGAAAAAGCTAGAAAAGAAAAGCATCAGTAAAATCATGTTCCACAATCAGTATAATGCATTCATAAGAGGTGTTTATTCATAAATTTTAGGTACCTATTCCATCACAAGAATAATTTACATGTATGAAAGATTGTGTTTGATCAGTGACTGACAGGAACTAAACTTCCGTAACTTAAATTACACTATCTGATAGAATGCTACAAACTGAGTGTGAAACCTTCTCGAAAAAGTAATCACAAATGTCAACATCCCTATTGAAGAAAGAAAAGAAAAGAACAAATCCGCAATCATTCCATTCATGTAGAGAGATCAGCAGCAAAGGATATAACTCAATAGAATTAAAAATAGGCTTAATCAACAGAGAAAAAAACAAACACATCAAGTAACAGATTACAAAGCAAACAGTAATAATAGATCAAGAACTAGGGACTTTTATTTGTGTTTTTGAGTGCATTTGTCTTGTTGATGGTTTTTTATGTAGAATTTTCTGAGGAATTCATTTCTGCTTGTCTTGTGCTCATCCAATGGGCCGTTCACGAGATATCTCACTGTTTCCATGGTAACCGTTGTAAATTAGCACGATATATTAAGGACCTTTTGTAAAATTATGAGTTTCAACGTTACATATATAAATGATACCTCATTTTATAGGTAAAGGCCTATGCTATCAATATATTTTACTGTTTGATTATATTATCATAATGTCAAGCAAACAGAGCTGTGGCTGGGCTGGTACCTCCTCCGGCACGGCGGGCGTCAGGTGCTCTGTCGTCTGACTGCCCTCCGTGCCGTCCCCGGCCGGGGGCTGCCGTGGCGTCGACCCATTCTCAGACGGATCCTCGTTCAACGGCTCTTCTGCCGAACCGCCAGACTTCTAAAACATGTACACCAATTTGATAGAAACAAAGAGCAACTGAAGTGTGGACCACACTTTTCTCCATGCTTTGAAATTTATTGACGGTAAAATATTCATTTCATTTTTTTGTGCAACCATGCAGCTCTATAGTCTTCTTTGTTGGCACGTCCAGAAAAAAAAACAAAAAAAAATATGATAAAATATTTTGTAAAACAAACAAAACGATACATTACTATAGTTAACAGCACAGCATGGCATCTGTCTAGAAATGTACAAAAATGACTATGTAACAATTCATTATAAATAAAACTGATGAGGAAAATTCATTTTACTATCATATTCAAGCATAACAATCATATCAACAACCATCACAAATGTAAAATTACATATACCTTGTCTATATAAAAGTGAAACAGAAACGTGATTTAATGCACAACACCCAAAAAGAAATTTGACAGCACAATATGGACAATGCTTTTGTGAAATACATAGAAAATGAAAATATACAACAAACTATGATCATCACAAAGAATTAATAGAATCTCATACACATTCAAATAAAAAGGTGTCACAAAGGTATGTAAATCAGGGCCACTGCTAAGTAAACCTCCTATCTTCCAGGACAGGTATACAGTATTGCCAGGATGCGTAAAAACTTTGAGTTACTTGTTGTATAGACGAGTATTCTCATCCTTTCAACATCACTTTCAACTGCTTTTACATGGAGTTTGTTACAGGGGTATGTTTTTTTCTGGATGCCCGTACTATGAACAAATATGATTTATCTCTAATTTAAGGCCCTGTAATTCTGACATTGATGACCTTCCTGTTGATAAAAGTAACAACCATGGAAACACAATACACAAATGCTCGACACGCCACTTACTCTTATCACATAAGATCTCCCCCTTCCCTTTGAAGCAAGAAAAACATTAAAAAGGTAAAATGAATAAACTTTGTGTGCAGTAACTACAAAATACCAATCAACAAATTTCATAGGCAGATCCAGGGGGGCGCATAGGGTTTTTCATGAAATCCCGTAAGTGCGCCCCCTCTTTTCCTTAAGTGCACCCCCCTTTTCCGAAAACCTGGATCTGCCTATGACTAATTGTAAAAATGTACTAATAAGTTAGTAGAACAAAATGATGCATAAATCTAAGCTTTGAAAATAAAAGAAAAGAGATTTTTGCTTTGTAAGCGTTCATGTTACAATATGAAAACATTTAAAGTTAAACTGAGGCATGATCAACAAATAAATCAATTAAATTCCAATGATTTAAACAAAAACATAGAGAGTTTACTTGTGTAATTAAAATATGATTTAATTTTAACCTCAAAATTGATTTATTGAAGTCCGTGTAAATGAATCGAAATAATTCAACACATAAAAATAACTGGCAAGAAACACAATGTTCACACACCATGCTTATACTATTACTAAACAAGTAGAAAAACGTTTCAAGGTAATAGATGCATTTAGACATGAATCCAATCAGACACAGGCATCAACTCTGAACAACAGGATCCCCTGTTGATCATAAGGAACACAGTCAAAATGGTCATTTCAAGAACATTGATTTTCTGGGCACGAGTATGTATTGCAATCAAATCAAACCTATAACATCACATAACTGACTCGGGTGAATCTCTTATCAAATCCACATCATTTTAACTAGCACGCTTCACACTGATGGAAACACAGCGAGAGGTATTGCTTTGCTAATGGTAACAGATCAGTGCCTTGATATATCAAATGGGAAACCCACGTCAGAATTCAGTCTGGAATTGACTCCGTCTCTGCTGCTGTTGGATGTATTCCGTGACCCTCCTCTAGTTGCATTGGCAGATGGAGATTTCTGTGTATTTGCCATCATCTTTGAATCTTTATCAGCCTGGTTGTCTTTATTCTTGCTAGAAGTTCTAGACGAGCCACTTTGCCCTGATCTCATCTGACTTCTAGAACCTGTTCTGGACTGACTTTGTGATTCTTCTCCACTTGTCTGTGAACCGAGCCTGACTTTGTATTTAGAAAAAGCACGCTTTTCATCTGCACTTTTTGTACTGGACTGCGAATTATGCCTGCTTCTTTGTCTACTTTTAACTTTCTTACTTAGCTCATCATCTCCGCTGTGCATGCTAGCTTGAGAACCATGCCGCACACTATTCATTCCATGCCATGCATCTGTAGTGCTAGCATGCTTCCCTTCAGCATTCGCCTCTATTTCATCACTACCCTGCATGCTAGAATCAAACCCAGGTTTTAATTTTGCACTGGAATAGCAGTCATCACTACTAGACTCCAGCAGCTGTTTACAATCGCCAGGCTCCAGCTTAGCCGTTTTTGCACTGAACTGTTTTCGCTTCTCAGCACTAGCTGGACTCACTGTCGACGGACTGCTATTGCCCCCAAGTTTACCCCCCTTTTTCATTGATTCACGCCGTGCTGTGTGAACTAAAGTAGGCAACTTAAGGGTGTTCTGCCCGCCAGATCTGAGTGCTGCCAGCCTCCAAGTCACCTCTCCACTGGCTCCTCTTGCTCCCGGTGATGCCCGACTCCCAGACCGAGACCCCGCCAGTTTGATGGGAGATCGTGACGACGTTCTCATCATCCTGCTGCCAACTTTATCACGACTCTAACATACAGTATCAATGTGAGTTTCATCAACTTTAAAGGCACATTTTGAATTGGCTGAATAACAAATATGATGATGAAAATAAAATATTCAGAGCGTGATTGTATACCTTGATATTAGACAATATGAATAAACAAATCGTTCCAAGGATGACTATTTACAAAAATTAAAATGCAAATGGTTTTAAAATTATACTCATAGTATAGTTTGAACTTTAGAATTTAAAAAAAAATGAACTCAAACCAATCAAAATATCAGTTAATCATTAGTTGTAGGGATAATATAGGCTGTTAGAAAATAACTGAGATTAATAGTCTGAAGAAAAACACAGTCTTTAAGAACTGTAATGTATACATGTTTAGCTTTTATAAGAATGTTTAAAACAAACAAAAACTTCTACTGTGTGCCAAACTTACAGTTTAGTTGCAATTGTGTACTTTAAAAAAACATTCATAATTACAAATAAATACTGATAAAAATATCGACATACCACATAATTAGATAATTTGATTAGTTTTAACAATGTGATCAAAGTGATATTATCTTATAATTAAATATGTGAGTATGTATATTTTACCTGACTGCGAGATGATGCACTTTCAGTTTCATGCTCATTTATTTGTTGTTCTTCCTGAAGAAAAAAACATGTTCAAAATTAATTTGGAATTAATACTACTAACAAAAACCATCAAAGAGTTAATCATGTCTAGATTGATATTGGTGATTTGCAAATATTGCTTCACTAGATGTTTCTGAAACATAATATATTTTACTCACAGGACTCTTTTTTGTATCCTTATTGCCTGCAGCATCTAATTCTTTTACCAAAGCATCTTTTGGAAGCTTATGGAATTCAAGCCATGCTTCCTGACTTGTTCCATCTATTGGAATAGAATTGACTCAATTCAAATCAAGACAACATTTAGACATCCCATCAATAAAATTAAAACTGTATATCAAATGAGGAAAAATAACTTTAATATTCTCACTCTCATAGCTTATGCCGATGTATTCTCCGTCACGCGAAACCTCACATTTACATGCTACAGACTTAGATGCAGCGTCCTTGAGAAAAAGAAGAAATGCAACTTTAAAGTAAGGGCCATGCAAATTTCTTTAACATAAATCTTCAAATGTCAGATTAAAGTGGGACAAAAATGAGAAATGCTTACATCCGTAAATGTCTGGATAAAGTAAATGTGATTAGGGATGAAACCGAACAATCTTGCAGTACCTAAAAAAGCAACATTCCTCTTTTTGATATTGAAATAGAGATACATGTAATACATTCCATGTGTTAAAATAATCAGTTTGCATAGCAAACCATTGCAGAATATTTCATGTTTTATTATTCAACTCTGACTTATGGAGAAATTGACCCACCATAAAAAAATAATCAAAATTAATATAGAAATCCTTAATTTCTCACTACAGTTTGTAATACATGCCTCAATACAAATAAAACTTAAAGAAAAAGCCTCCACAAGAAGTGTACGGCATATTCAAATCCCCCACTTTCTAAAAACAAATTGCATACCCATATCATCTATTGATGATACCAAATATGAGTTTTCACTGATATGGCTGACTTGGATACTGACAATTTCGAGTTTGTCTTCTTTGTAAATAGAAACTATTTCTTTGCTATGAGCCTTTATCACTGCTATTCCATCTCGTAGACCAACAAATACATATTGAGTGTCTGGACTACTTGCAATACAACATGTTTCTCCATGATCCTGGAAAAAAACACGCTTATACAATAAATAACTCATGCGAAATATTTATTGAGCTGTACATTCATGACATACAGAGTAATGAATGGCAAATTGTATATTATACAAATATGTACAAATGAGTGGTTAATGTTTATGTCAAACCATGTATAGTTTATTTTTATTCATCTTTTTACTTGTAATTGTGCGTCATGATGGTACTGAGGCGCTCTGACGCGAGAGGCTTCTTTCACACGAGCATCTTCTCGATTGGAAATGATGTCCCAAGCACGGTCAAATAAAATTGTACACATTTTATCAATAAGTCTGAAAGGTTGGGGGAGAGGATCCCTGACTTGGTCAGGGTCTTGAATAAAATCATCATCATCTATTTCAAGGTCTCCACCGTCTGCCAAACTGGATGGTGTAAATGTTACATTTTTTCTGATGTAGACAGGCATTTTGCCTTCTATTTGTCAATCACACACTTAGAAAAAAACAGAATGAATCTGCTTTTATTCCTTTTATTCAATTAATTGTATATCAATGTGTCTTGTTGGGAAAAGCCAGTATTTATATTAAAAATTAGATATTTTGTGTCTCTAGGCCGCCATGACACAACAAATACAATGACAGGTGCTCGTAACAGGTGCATTAACTGAGTCGGCTTTTCCGTCTAGAAAATGTTTCGCCGGAACGGAAAATGCAGGCTGTTCCGTCATGATATGCGAGGCTGTTCCGTCACAATGGAATTGTCAAATTTTTTATGTGACGTGCGGTGATTTAAAAATGTAATGTATTAATATTCATTGTGTCGTGATTATATAGCATATGATCTTACTTATTCATGTAATAAAATAGATTTATTCAGCTTCATATATTTGGCACTCTTAGGATCAGATGTCAAATTGACATATCTTCAAATTTGATCTGCTGAGTGATATGCCTCAATACAAATAAAACTTAAAGAAAAAGCCTCCGCAAGAAGTATGACAACATATTCAAATCCCCCACGCAGAGATCTGCCCCACTATCAAGTGAGTCACTCACAGAGATATCCACCATCAAGTGAGTCGCTGACAGAGATCTACCAAACCATCAAGTGTATTTGGGGTTTATTCTTCAAATCACAAATTATTGAAAACATTTATATAGTCTCAACCTCAGTGAATCAGAACTTCGGTATACTTTTCCTTCAGCCCCATCATATGGTGACCGAGTTGGACTGTCTCGAGAATTTTGGGTCTCTGGGTCGCTTCAAAAGATATGTGAAAAAGGAAAAGCAAAAAACAATCTTCATTTATTGTAAATTTTCATTATCTAAGGAACCATTCAGTATGTATAACAGGGTGGTTTAGGAGTATTTTCCAAAAATGCCTTGAAAAAAATTGATTAGCCCCGCCCCCGCCATTTCCAATAATTTTCAGAATGAATGACTAAGGGAAAAATACAGAGCGAAAATGGTGGGTTTCAGGACAATAGGTGGGCAGTTGGGGGTGAGGGTTGTGGGGGCAGGCGTGAATGGAGTACTGTAAAACTAGAAATGTTTGTGCACGATTTAATTTGCAAATTTTGTGGGTAGATGCAGATACGCAAACTTGTGACTAAAATCATAAATCTTAAATTTTACTGTCAATTTGAATAGGAGAGTACCTTTTGACCAACAATTATTACAGTAAGACAGTAAATTCTACTTCATACTGAAAATCACTGTGATGTATTTCTGATTTTATTATCTTATTTAGTTATTTAAACGAGTAGCAAAATTAGAAAATAATTAGACACTAGCTGGCTCGTCTCCTACGTAGACTATTTTGTGTATGATGGAAACGAAAATGTGAAAAATGCTGTCTAGGTTTGCACTCTGGATCTGGATCTGGATCTGGATATGTAATTCACAACTAAGCCAGTCTCAGATGAGAGACTGGCCTCCTCTTATGAGGCAACGCATGAATGGAAGGCCACGTGGTGTTTGTACATGTATCTCTCCAGAGGCAGGCTAGGTAGCCAACTGAGTCTCAGGGGTGGGGGATCACACTAGCTATAGTTTTCAAACTAGGTGAGTTCTTTTAAGTGCAGAGGGGTGACTGTCCTCTACATGGGACACGCCTTTTAACTAGGCTTCCGAACCTCCGCTTGGCGTCGCTACCGTCTAGTAGTAACTCTGTACGGTGCCGAGAGGGTGGTATCATGTATTGCTGATTGCCTAGGGCTCTTCCGACAATGGCGCAGATCGGCACCACATTTTTCACCCGCAAAAACACCAAATTTTAAAAGCTATCTCCTCAAAAATAAAACAATATACGCACTTTATAACGGCATAGACACCTTTCGAAATACCATAGAAGTTCAAAATAAGCTTTTGACGGGCCACCAACAGTGGAATCGGCGCCAAGAGGCCTAAAGGCACGGATTTGCCTCAGAATAAAAAAACAACCATGCGTGACATGCCCACTCCTCGCACTCTCCATATTAATATATAAATAATATTATGTTACATATTAGTTTTTCATACGGCATGATGTAGTGATATTAGAGAAACAAATCTCGAGAACTGGCAGTGAAATAACCAATCATGTGCAACTCTATATGTATAAATTAATCTGCTAGTTTAATATGACACATATTTTTAGACTGTTTGAAGAAACCATTGCTCAATTTACATGCAGTGACTATAGTGCACTGATACACTAACATTAACCATAATTTAAATATATCTAAGAAAGACAAAGATTGAAAACAATGGTGTTAATAACACAGGCTAATACCATATAAACTATGTATATAAAGGTGCTGAAAATAGCAACTTCAATAACAAGCACTAATAAAATGGTTTTCTTCAGTAAAATTAATGAATGTACCATTGCAAGTCCATGGTTGTAGCTGTAGTAAAAACTCTTGCTACTGGGGGCGCTGCTGTGCTGCAGCACACATTTTACATAAGGCTTGCTGGAGTTTGGCATCTTGTTCTATAATATCTTTGATGTTATTACACCCCAGGTTAATGATTTCTAATTGCATATGGTATGCTGTATAATACTTTGTCCCGAGGTTCGGAAGCCTCTTTAAAAGGCGTGTCCCCTGTAGAGGAGAGCCACCTCTCTGCACGTAAAAGAACTCACCTAATTTGAGATCTAGACTTAGTTTCCAGCTAGCTGTCCTGTTCCACAGTTTGCTACAGTTGCGAAATAACTCTGGACTAAATAATGTTTATGTATTGTTTGTTAAAATGCGGTTATGAATAAGCGTCGTGATGGTATGCGATAAATACGACCCAGGTTTTCAAAACGGAATAACTTTCTTTTGATGACGAAATGACTCCTATATTCTGTGATAACAACTTTCGTCGAACTGCTAGGCACTAAATGACAGGTGCTAAAATCAGATGCAGTTCTGATTTTATGCTTATGTCCTCGACATATAGACGAACGCATAACGAGTTGGTAGCCCCACGGTGGGTGTGTAATAATATCAGAATATTGGCCAATATTCCGTCTCAGATTGCCGTCATTGTAGCAAAAGAACACGATTCGTGTATTTATTTCTGGATCTGTATCTGGATAGATAATTCACAAATTAGCCAGTCTCAGATAAGAGACTGGCCTCCTCTAATGAGCCAACTCGTGAATGGAGTGGGGGGGTCACTTGCCCCCCACCACCACCACCCCTTTTTTTGGCCAATATTGGTTAAACCTGAAATTCCATTATTTTGGTGCCCTTAAAAAATGTGGGTCAGCTATTTTCTGTTCTATAACTATTTGGGTATTCATTACTTTAACATCACCTTGCATGGTGCCCCCACTTGCTGTTCTTCCATGTTTTAGTGCCCCCCCCCCGCTGTTCTTCCATGTTTTAGTGCCCCCACTGGCTGTTCTTCAATGTTTTAGTGCCCCCACTTGCTGTCTCTTCAATGTTTTAGTGCCACTACTTGCTGTTCTTCAATGTTTTAGTGCCCCCACTTGCTGTCTCTTCAATGTTTTAGTGCCCACACTTGCTGTTCTTCCATGTTTAAGTGCCCCCACTTGCTGTTCTTCCATGTTTAAGTGCCCCCACTTGCTGTTCTTCCATGATTAAGTGCCCCCACTTGCTGTTCTTCCATGTGTGGCGAATACCCTTTTACTTATGTGTGTGTACCTAGGGAAATAAATAAAGAGATCAATAACTGCTTATATTTATTTTATCAATCGCAAACACACTTAATACAAGCAAAAATATATATAATCAATATAAAAAGTACTATTTGTAATATTTAAACAGAATAATGTCTTTGGCAGTGATCGTCCAGGTCTACACCCGCAGTGGCAGTACTTCTCGTGGACAACACCTCGGCTCTCAACCTGGTGCTTTCGCGGGGATGCCAACTTGCTTGTAATCTTCACACTGCTAGCAATCTTTGTCATTGGGTCTTACTAAGACCTGGCACTTGTGCAGGACTTCTTGCTTCTTCGTTTGGTTTCCCCTAGACCTGGCACTTGTGCTGGACTTCTTGCTTCTTCGTTGGGTTTCCCCTAGACCTGGCACTTGTGCTGGACTTCTTGCTTCTTCGTTGGGTCTCCCCTAGACCTGGCACTTGTGCTGGACTTCTTGCTTCTTCGTTGGGTCTCCCCTAGACCTGGTACTTGTGCTGGACTTCTCGCTTCTTCGTTGGGTCTCCCCTAGACCTGGCACTTGTGCTGGACTTCTTGCTTCTTCGTTGGGTCTCCCCTAGACCTGGCACTTGTGCTGGACTTCTTGCTTCTTCGTTGGGTCTCCCCTAGACCTGGCACTTGTGCTGGACTTTTTGCTTCTTTCTCCGGTCCAGCTGCTCTTAAGAACTGGGATCCTGCGCCAATTCTTGCTGCTCCTCAGAACTGGGATCCTGCGTCAGTTCTTGCTGCTCCTCAGAACTGGGATTTCTGCGTCAGTTCTAGCTGCTCTTCACACCTGGAACTTGTCCTCTTCTGCAGCCAGGCTCCACTTCTTGGCTGTCCTCTTCTACTCTTCTCTATGTCTTCTCTTCTGGGCATTATGGCCACTAGTATTCTTCTTCTCTTCTTGGTGTTACGGCCACTAGTCTTCTTCTCTTCTGGGGTCCTTCTGCTGCTGAGTTCCACTTTCCTGTGGCTTTTTTCTTGGCTGTACTCTTCTTCTCTTCTTCTGCAGCTGGGCTCCACTTTCCTGTGGCTCCTCTTCTTGGCTGGAAGCCGCTCCTCTTCTGGACTTAAACTTCACCTCTTCTGCAGCCAGGCTCCCACTTTCCTGTGGCACGTCTTCTTGGCTGGTCTCTTCTATCTTGGACGTTTCCCTACTCCTGGCTTGTCCCTTGTCTTCTTGGCTGGACTCTTCTTTCTTGCTTTTTCCCCTGTTCCTGGGCTTGTCTCTCGTCTTCTTGGCTTGTCCCCTCTTCTGGAGAAGCTGTGGTGTATCCACCATTGCCCTCTCCCTGCTATGAAATTTGGCATCTTATATCCAAATATGGTCGTCAGAATCTCAAGTGTTTAAGTTAGCCCACAGTCATACAAATTCACATTTATCTATTTAAGTAATTGTTTCTCTCCAATCAATATGAGTGTAGATCATGGCCACTTGGTGTATCTTGATTATCATTTTATTTAAAATCTACAAATATATTTTGTTAAGTAGTTTGATTAATTTAAATCATGAATTTAACAGAAAACTAAAAACCAAAACATTACATTTTAAGTGTTTAAGTTAGAATACAGTTATACGAATTCACTTTCATCTATTTACATAAATGTTCCACACCAATCAAAATATGTGTAGATCATGGCCACTTCGTGTATCTTAATTATCATTTAATTCAAAATCTTCAGATATATTTTGTTAAGTAGTTTGATTCATTTAATCACATTAAGCATTCATTAAACACAAAACCAAACCATTACATAAACGCTATTAGCACAGAATCAAAACGTTACATAAGCATTATTAGCACAGAACCAACAAGTGTTTACTGTTGACAGCAATCAATGTTGTGACAACGCGGTGCTGTGACGATCGAGGATCGTCACACATGTTTTAGTGCCCCCTCTCAGCACATTTATTTATATTTCTCAGCGTTGAATGTGTTAAACCGTTAAAACAAATAAAACGAAGATGAATTTTTGCACAGCTACTTTCAATTATTCTGAAGATAATCCCCAAATCTCTCAGATCATTTCATAGCAAAATTTTATTTCAGCCTTTATGATCTGGATTCCTTTACTTCCAACAGCTTTAATATGTAAGCCTAAATGACACACCACTACCTCTCATACCAAACATCTTTTTAACCTAAAAATGTCATCAATAACCAGTGAGGTTGAATCTTAGAATTGTCTCTCAGAAGTGTTTAGGACCCACGATTTGATGTCTATATGTCAAAATTTCGCAGGGCGGGCATAACCAGGAAGCCCCTAGATTGGCTTGCGCTTCAATCTACCAAGCGATGTGTTCAGGAAAGTTGAAAATGTTCTAAAATATGTGTGTATAAAATGTCTACAAATCTGCTACATAAAATGCTCTTAAAATGCACTATTAACAATCTAAAATTCTAAAATTTTTTCTGGGGGAGCATGCCCCGGACCCCCTTTAGCTAAACCGTACGCCGTTGGCGTGCGGGTGGGCTGGCTGTGCCGGCTGATTGCCACACACACACACACACACACACCACCTGCACTCATACTGAAAATTATGCCCACCCCCCACCCCCACCCCCACTGTTCAATTCCTTGCCTGATCATAGGCCAAGCGCACATATGATTGGTAGGTTGGGATGTGCAATGTCCACTGATGTCATCAAACACCTAGTATTACGGGCGGCCAATCTAGTGTGTCAAATACATCTATTACAAGATCATTGACGCTTCAATTTCCAGTTAAAGAAAACAATATTTGATGTTTGTTTTGTTTGTATGTGTGTTGTTGTTGTGTTTTTTATGTCATTTCATACTTCAAAATATAAAAAGAAGCCTCAAAAGTTGAATATAAAAGAGATATGGCCAGACGTTTTTTAAAAGGAGAAAAACAAACAACAGCAAGCATGAAAACCTGAGATATGTTAAAATTAATAGTATGAGATGTATTTATAATATCTGATATCATTCGGATCAGCGTGTCTTATATAACCAATTACATATAGCTAGTATCGATCTTGATCTATACTAAGATTAGTATACTTTAGAATGACTACTGTCAAGTCAATAATATCTTAAGACGGTAATTAGAGGTTAGGTCTTATACTTATACCTAACACCTTGCAATGGTAGGCCCCTACAGTAAAATGGTACGTGCCACGGAAACCTCGGAAACCTGATTCTGTCATAAAACTGTCCCGAACCAAAATGTATGTTTGTTTCGTTTTTGTTTTTTGTTTTTTGTTGTTTTTTTGTTGTTTTCTTTCTTTTTTTTAGTTTTATTTTTGTTTTTCAAAAACTGTTCTAATACCCAGCTATATACAACTCTCATGGATCACACTCTGTCAGCATTAAAAACACTTTCTTTACACAAAAATTATCACCTTTATCGAGACCACTTTAGACCAGCCGTCAGGTGGTCATGTTAGAGAGGTTCTACTGTGACAAAAGAGATCGGCGTGCAAGTTTCAATGCCGTCTGCCTCCAGATAGGTGAATGGCCGCTCTTGAACCATAAAAGGATGGTGGCCGTTAATATAGAATTGAAGCTTAGTTAAATTCTATAAGATCTTTGCGTTGGTTAAATTGGGATCTTTCGTCATCGGTTTTCCTGCTTAATACTTTACACTGACTTTACTAGATCTAGTGCATGTATGGTATCATCGGCGGTGTATTAAGATCAACAATTGTTGGTGACAAACTGTATACACTCCTTTCATTATGTTTTTGTTGTTGTTTTTGTTATAGACAGATATTTGTTTGACAGTCTCATAAGGAAAATATTTCGGTTGCACGTCACAATTTAAAAATGAATGATGAATTATTGTTGACAGTTGAGCTTTGTTATCGTCACCCTTTGCTATGTTTCCTGTGGTACATTAGTCATGTCTATTGTGTGCAAAAATTGCTATATATGATTTGTAAAATCTATAACACAAATAGAAATAATTAATCATATGACTAATATAGAATTATGAACTTTAGACAAAAAAGTAGAGTCAAAGCTGTCCATGTGAACACCTCCCATTAAGAGACAGCTGTTATGTCATATGTGGACACTTTTCACTTCTACCTTTGCTTAAAAGTCATATATAATAAAGTGAACCTTTCATTTAAGGACACCTATTTTATGTGGACACTTCACTATTTCTCTCAAAGGTGTCCACATTTGACAACGTCCATTGAACTTTCTGATATCTCAAGGCATGCATTGCTTTAATAAAATATCTCTAGAGAATAGACATAGAACCAATACTAGGACACAGGGAAAACACAATGCTTGTGTAATTGTAAATCAATTGTCATGAATATGCTAGCTTTTGAATCTTCAGTTCACTTTTAGTTCAATCGAGGCCGAACTTTTATGTATTCATGACTGAGATTGCTTCTGCATAGAAATACGAACAATGGCCGCTTCATGACTTTCGTGTCAAAGAAATGAACAAGTGGAATGCTTCTCCCGGGATGATACAGCAATGTAAGAGAAACCTCGGGGGAATCCATGGACGATTACGGGTACTTAACTGCTATCAGAAAGTGAAAGTCTCAACCCAATGCTATGTTTTCTAATGCTATTTTCAAATCTTTTCTTTGTTTTCTAATGCTATTTTCAAATCTACATAGAGGTAGAGTCAAGTATCGGTGCATACCACAATTGCGTAATTGTTTATCCATGCTTGTATTACCAAATACCAAATTAAATAGATAAAACATATGACCTGAAAAGTAAAGATATTAAAATACAGTGCACAAGATTTTCAAAGACAAAAGTTTTCTCTTCAATATTTACATCTCACCACCATCTGCCTGTTATCATTATATTGAATAGTTAACTAAATTATGGTATAAACTGTCATGCTTAATTAGATTTCTTTCATAACTTCAGGTAAATTTGTTTTTTGTAAGTCAAGCATTGAAGAAGTGACTTTTCTATTAGAGAACGTTTTGACTTCACAAGGCTTTGCAGTGACAAAAGTAAATTTTGGAATAAGCTAAAGTTGCTTCAGCGTTATGGTGAACACAGCTCCAGGGGTCATACTATCTAATGCAAACCGTACACATATAACGCCACACTCTGTCATTTCTAACTGACCACTCTGGCAACACACCAGGTTTTTTTTTGGATGCAAGGTGATATAAAAGTACAACCTCCTCTCTATACACCCTCTTCTCTCTTACAAGACCAGCTCTCCACACAAATTTCTTATAATGTAAAGTTTATTGAGAGATCATTGTTAACCTGCATAAAGAGATCACCTCTTTATTGAGACCACTTGAGGCCAACCCCTCAACAAGAGGATTTACTGTATATAGGAAGCAAATGTCGGTTGAATTCATAGAAATGGAAAGGTATTATTAATTTCCAATTATCAAGTTTCAACATTTGCTACCGTGTCACAAAATTGCCTAAGTAAGTAGTTAAGTCAATGGAAATATTGATCCTATATTTTCAATTACTTTAGGAATTTTTTCATAATTTTTCAGACATTGTCCTCTTTTTTATACTTTGGTTTATGTAATACAATTCTGGCTTCAGACATATAAAACAGATATTTTCATCATGATCTTGCATATATCACTGTTGTTGAAAAAAAAAATAATCGCTAGAAAGAGATTCTTGAAGCAAGTCTAAAAGTTGTCAAAGCCTATAGAAATGTCTCCCAGAACGCCAACATTCTGCCAAATTAGGTATGCACCGAAAAAAAATATGAATCATGCAGAACAGACAAAGAATTCTTTCTCTTTCGCCTATTTCTCTTTTCAAGTGATTAATGTTTGCTGGTTTCTTATACCATGCACAGCATTAACCATTTAAACACCAAGGACGGGTACAGGTTCAACTGTAACTATGAATGAACTTCAAATATTCCATTATTTCATTTACTTACACTGTATGCTTTACTGGACTTTAATTTGTTCTATATGATATGATTATTTATACAGCAGAACCCCAAATGAAGAGCACCTTTCTATTGCGAGCATTTTTATTGTGGCCTTTACCCTCCATAAAAAGACCAACATCAACCTGCATAGAGACCACTCTATTGATACCACTGTAGGCCCGTCCCAGGGGTGGTATTAATGGAGAGGCGTACTGCATTAATCAATATATTATAATATAAGATGAATATTGTGGTTAAAAATGACAAATGTATGATTAATTAATGTGATTTATCACTGAAAATCACATTTTTCAATTTACAGCCTTTAAATAGAAGTTTGTTGAGAAGTTCATTTAACAAATTAAACGGACAAAAAATAGAGCAATAACAAACCAGTGTAAAAATATAAAATATTTATTCTGATTTTATCAAAATAATTATGTAGCATACTGTATAATATAAAAATATTAAACACAAAAATATCACGGACGTTTTCATGGAATCATATTCAACTTAATATGTACATGGCTTCGCTCTTTCAAACCCTATTATTTGTGCTTTAAAGAGTCACACCTTCAGGTTATTTAAACTTGACACATGATATGCACAGACATGCGCCTATAGAGGATGTACACTGACCTTACACTGAGATTATCACCTTAAATAATGTTCATCAGGATTAGGTTAAAGCAACTTTTGTGCAGCAGTCAACAAAAATGTTTGTGTCAGGTTGTGTCTGAAAACTGTTACTGCTCGTTATTTTCATTTACATGTATCATCATTTTCATATGTAATAAAACATTAAGTGAAATTGCACGGTAAAAGGCAATAGTTAATAAAAACAGGATAAAAATTATTATATTTGCATATTAGGTTACCAATTGAATAGACGGAGTTATATTCATAAGCATAGATGTATAGAGCCATAAAGACCTATAGCTAAAAACCTCTAACATTATAAAATAAATTGTAGGAATTCCTAGCTTCTAACTTTAAAGTAAACTTTTCTGCTGTAAATAACACATCAAATTTCAATTCTTACTGTACTCAGACACTCATAGGAAATAACAAAATTTAGATTTGAAAATAACTATCTTTAAGAGTCTCACAAAAATTGTTATCACACATTACAAACACATTACATTGGTTCATAGCAAAATAGCAAAAAATAAACATAAAATACATAAAATGCTTTTAATATGTCATCATTATACTTAATATTTTGCAATAGAACAACGTTCTGAATAGTTACTTATATCTATACTATATTCTCATACAACAAAAACAATATCAATCGAGAATATGCAAAATCTTTGTATACACTGTTAACTATATATATATTCACACGTAAAAATAATCAAGATCTAAAGTACTTGTATATAATGAAATATAATGAACGATTAACTTATAAAATCTATGATAAAAACAGAAATCTGAGTCACAAAGTTTTTCACTTCATTTCAGATCCACAAGACAGGAAAATAAGCAAATACCATCAGACCCATAGTAAAAGTATCACAAAATATTTGTGTCCTTAAACAATTGAAATTATATGAATGTTGCATTGAACAGAATAAGGTGCATTGTATAAGAAAGTAAGATATATTTCCTAAATTTTATAGATAGATATATTGAACTTAATTGACATTTAGTAACGCCTATAAATTGAACCATTATTATCTGGGAGAAGTGAACGTATATTTTAATCAAGTACAGGACAGATCATGGTTATACAGGCAAAAACTAACCAATTATAGTGTCAACGTCAACGTGTCCATAATGATCTGCTTGTTTCAACCAAATCGTTCCAACTTTATCTACCAAATCTGTAATCTCATGGAAATCTGATTATTCTAAGTAACTGATCTGGAATCAGGGCAGACATTTTGCCTTCCATAATGGACAAAAGGTGCATTTATGACTGAACCATGGGCCATATTGACCAATTTAAGACTTTGCCATTCTATCAACATGCTGCATGAGCAGTTTTTGGACAGAAAAGGAACTGGGTATATTGAAAAAAGTATAAAGTCATTAGCTTTCTTAAGTGGAAGTCAGAAGTTGTGACACAGAACTGATTGAAAAAATATCATTAGCTTCTTTAAATAATCAACAAAAGAAATTTACATGAACAGATAAATTTGTATAACGAGTCGGCCAATCCAAGCAAATGTTGTTTTTCAAATGTTCTACCTATAATATGGAGGTAGTTAATAAAAAAAGGGGAAAAAAAACAATTTCGAAAATAGACCCCCACCAAAATGATGAAACCACCACATCACCGTTGAGAGATTTGGTCACATTCGAACTTAACGCACTTCCATGACTTCCCAGGCATCACTTTGGGAACAACTACATGAATAGATCACGCGGGAACTAAATAAGGTCACACTCTCCCCTGAATGGTGCATTCATTAACTTTTATAATAGGCATTTATAGGAGTGTCAATTCAGGTGACACAGGGTGCCAAATATAACTACATTGATATGATTTAATGAATACCAGTATTTTGCCTTTTATTCTAAAACAAACTATATTGGCGGACATCTCTTAAAAATATGATTACAAAATGATATCACGTAAACGTAACTCTTACAGTACAGAGTCATCAGAGGACAGAAGCATCAAGTTTAAATGTTAAATGCATACATGTCTGTAAAGAAGTATAGGAAAGATAAGCAGAGACACACACGTCAAACGCTCCCACCTCTAAAGCATACGCGTCTTACATTTATATTGCCTACTGTATAATACAAAAATATAATCCACATACAACTTTCTGAAGTTCACAATACAGTAAGATTTTACAATCATCTAACAGCACTTAGTTTCTAAATAAGTAATAGTGCATCATCGGGAAAAATTAACAGGACGCACCCTAACCTGGGGTGCCGTGATATGAATAAAAAAAAAATATTTGGAATTAGCTAATTATCATTTTTTAAACACCACATTCACTGAAAATTGCATACTGTTTTGTAAGTAAGAGATGTTATAAAAAAAATGGTAAAACACAGGAAGTGTGCTAACAGTTATAACATCTGCTGATTATGCGGCGATCACAGGTAATGCAGTAGAGGGTCAAGGCACCTAGTCTGTACTGTAATTCTTCTGTCACTCTGACACCATGGTTTACACACTCATCTCTGTTTCATTGATGTCATCATCCAAACAGAGATTTGAGTTTCACATTAAAAGCTGGATTTCTACTTTTAAGAGCATTTAAAACCAATATTTATAAACAATTCTTGTAAATTTTCCTATTGGTACAGATCTGTTTCCCTATCACATAAATAAAATGTTGCCACTGTTTTCTAAATTCTTGCACATCATAAATTTTCCATGATTGTCTCAAACAACTGCGATACATCCGTCAAATTTGTGTTCAAACGTTTAGTAGCAGACATTTTTGAGTACCGTTGATGCATTATTTTGATCGAAACTTGACGTTTCGCAGGCTGCTGTCTGGCTTCTTCAGCAGCCTATTGAGCACATGTACGTGAAGCACAACTTTTAGTGTTGTGGCAATATCAACAATACATTATAAGGCAGTAAAAGTGATACCTTGATATATCACAATTGTAAAATACACAAAGTAAATCTTATTCAAATATACAATTCATTACCAGATGTCATGTATAAGCTTGTAAAACATTAGAAATGTACTTAGTCTCCTTTAGTATATCACTGGCAGACCCAGGTTAATAGATGGCTCGCAGAGATACCAAAAACCCCATGAAAATGAAATTTTTGTGGGTGAAAAAGGCGAGCAACCCCCACCCCCATGGATCTGCCTTTGTGAAAAGATGAAAACCATGCCGGCTGGGAGAACGCTCAGTAGAGAGATTCAGTGTCAGGTTTTTTTTCTCCTGCAAACAATCCTTACAATGTCAGAGCAGAACCTCCTTAAATTCAGTGTTGAAAATTCACGGGGGGAAAAATTGTCAGACATCAGGGCAAGTAACCATAAAAAGTTACTTGCCCTGAATGAAAGTTACTAGCCCTGACGATATTATGCAAAAAGGGTGAGAGGGCATCGTCTTGATAAACAATTTGAAATTGCATGGTTTTGGGTGCAATTTGTGGCTTTTCATATGAAATATATCCCATTTGCAATGTTGATAATTTAACAAAACACGTAAACATTAATTGACACATTGTATCGAAGTCAATAAGTAAAGTTGGTTTTGAACACAATAGTGATTTCAATGTTGAAAATTAATACCAGAAAGTTGTCTGACATCAGGGCAAGTTACTCTAAAAGTTACTTGTCCTGGACAAAAGTTACTTGCCCCGGGCTGAAGGGCTGACAGCTATTTCCAACACTGCCTTAAACCGTGTTACTTATCAGTAGGACCAGTTTGTCTCAAACTCAAATGACTCGAACAAGTAACCATTTCCCTTCATTCTAATTTACATTATGGATCACTCTGAAAGACTTAACATTTGAGATAATGAAAAGATTTTATCTTCTTGATTCAAGCTCGAGTTGAACAGGTTCTACTGTATGTTTGTAAGTGAAAAAGCACCTAAAATACAATCTCTCTGGCGATTTACACGGTTACAACGTCATGGTTCAGTTATCACGATGTCTCTTATCACTTCTCTTATACACAACGCACATAATAATATCATGAGTATTCCTGTAATAACCCTGTACACTACTAACCTCCTCCATAATGTCATCATGCATATTGTGTCGTCATGCACGGCTGAACACGAGGACTTGACAGTTCGTGGCCAGGATACTTAACACTGCCATAATTGTAGCCTTAGATAGCTATAACATTTTTACACCCACATTAAAATGCCTATAGCATTCGGGCCACTGACACAAAAAAAGCAGCGGTCCGAATCAAGCCTGACAAAGTTTCTCATGCCTCAGCCGAGTCACGATGACACCACATCTCATGTACATGGAGTACAGTTGACCTTGCATTAGGACCACCTCAATAAAGAGACCATCTATCTATCAAGATCATAAGGCTGCGCGTCTCCATAGAAAGAGCTTCAAAATGCGTGAATTTCATATTGCTATCGTGTATAATAAAGAGATGACCTCTCCATAGACCCAACTTCCGACCAGTCCCCGAGATGGTCTTAATTGACAGGTTCTACTGTACTACAACACTCCATACCATCATCTTTCAAGCACACATTTGTGTTCTCATGATTGCACCACATGTCATTCGCATACAGTACTCCATCGCACTCCAAACTGACTGTCCTGACTACACCTTGGACTGCGACACGTCTCCGTTGAAGACAACGTTATCGTAGCCGGCTGAGTTGACCTTTGGCGCCCCGTTGCTGTGGCTCCCCCCTGTGGTGGACGGAGCGGACGATGTCACCGACTGCGCCTCGTCCATCACCTAGAGCAATGTAGGGCATCATACGTATAAAGTACTCTCCGCGTACAAGGACTGGAGTAATAATAGAAACTTCCTTTGAACTTAACTGTTATTCGCAACACGTAATTTTCAGAAATGACTGATTATCCAAGAAAAGAAATACCCGTAGTTTGCATAACAAGTATTAGAAGAGCTTTCCGTAAATGCTGAAATTCCTATATTGAAGTTGGTTACATTTTATCCTCTCAAAAAATTATATAACTAGTAAAACTTTTAAAAATTTGGAAAATACTATAATTTCTCAGCAAATCTCACTTAAATTTCTTTACGTTTTTTTCTGCAAATTTGTTGGAAATGTGAAAATACAGACGTGCAGAAAATAATTAAGGTAAAGTCATACCTCGTAGTACTCTTTGTCACTCTTTGCTTGGCGGTATTTATAGACCGCGACGCCGATGATGATGAGTGCCAAAACCACAACACACACAATCACAATCACTATGATCAGCTCTGCAAAGAAAAATAATCATCTTGTTGCACAACAGCTGTGGTTCTTAAGCAATACACGCCATGTTATACACTTATTCTATAGTGTTAATGCAAAAAAAACTTTTGGTAACCGTGAAACTGTCTATAATGCACATTAGTCCATTTCCTTGTGTCACCAAATATGGCTCCGTGGGAATTCCATGGTGAAGTTTGATAACATATAATTTCTTAAAGCCTTTCCAAAAAAGCATGTTCCACGTTTTTCCTCCATGTATAGTATATGTTTTGCATGTTTGAATATCTTTTATCAAGAACAACAAAAATATGTTCCATTTTTATGACCCCATAACTCGTATGTATCAGACACAATTATTTTCTAAGTGTACTTGACTTCGATAGATAAGGTTATGCAACATTGCTGTGTAGGTTTGTCTTTGATTTTGTATGTCTATTTTTTGTGATAATGTGATGAAAATGTTGAGACAAGTTAAAAATGGCTTGAGTTTAGAAACTTATCTGTCATACTATTGACTCTCGGTATAATATTTAGTGCGAATATGTCTTCTTATAATATTTAAAAATTGCCTATATATCCTCTTCAGGGTTTAAAACTAAATGTAATTTTCTCAGGTAACATTCAGTGCTTTCCGAGTGATTAAAGCTACCCCATCCCTGGAATTTTACAGAAATGTAAAATATAACTCAATGGTTAAAATTTATAGTACATTATAATCTTGGATCTTATGATAAAAGCACCAGAATTTGCTTATATAAAAAAAAACATGTGATTTGCCAATTTTTCAAGATGGCTACTATATTTAAGTATGGCTGCCATTTTTCACATAAAATCATTCATATTTTTCTTTAAAATGATTTTAGAGTTAAAATCACTACTTAATAATACCAGTCGGCTGCTACCCAGAAGTTGGGATTTCCCTATCCATATCTATAGTCCTGATTTATTCGATACATGTACAATATAAAATGACAGTCACACCAACATTTTTATATATAGTCAATCATTTTTAATCACCTAACATTGCGATTTGTAAGTTTTCAAGCACAGAACAAAAAAACTAAGTAATATTGTTTTCAACAGACACAGTAATTGACTACAAAATCATTTTAACCATATGACTTAAATAAAAGCATTAGAACACTTTTTATTCAAAGTAAAAAATAAGCAAGTTTTCCATGCATTAGCAAATAAATTATTACATACTTACACCTACTAGCTTATCCATGTTATATTCACTACGCTTTAATCAGCAACATTACAGAATAAAACTTGATATTAAGACACAAAGTATTAAGAGGTTACCATTCAACTGTAGTTAAACTACTGAAATATCCAACCTGGTCCTTGTATGATATTGACACTTTGACTGATATTAACACACACATTAGAATCCGGAATTTATTAGCAAACAATATTTATATCCTTGAGCAGTCTTGTCATGCAGTTTATATAAACGGTGAGCTACTTATCGCTATTTCTACTGTTCATTTTCTTCCTCGGTCCAGGTGATGCGAATATTGGAGCAGATTATGACCCGCAAGGGATGCTGAGACTTCTGATGGTGGCACCGAACTCCAAATACAGGTGCGATTTTCTCGCCTAGCATTAAGTATACAGCGATCTATGTTAAACACAAACATCCCCAACTGACTCATATTCTGTCCATATTGTCTCCATTCCCGCATGGAATCTAAATGGTATGCCTCTTTGAGGCAACCAGGGACAGTGAAGTTTTTATGAATAAGAGTAGCCTATAAGTCTACTAGTGCAATATGATTGAGAAGGAGCAGGAAAGTTGGCAAGTGACAAGGGTGTATGGTTAGACGGTATGGAGAAATTGTGTATCACAGATTTTGATAGTGTGGTTCATAAAGGGAGACTGGTTATGTTGAGCGCAGATCTGCTTGAATTATTAGCAAAGTAAGAAACTTGTAAGAGAACGAAAGAAAGGCAAGGGAAGACGAAAATAGACTTGGGACGCAGCTGTGCAGAAAGATCGTGCACGTTAGGGCATGGGTCTAACAGATCCTAATGACCAAAAGGCTTGGACGGGACGGATGAGATATAGATTGGGCAGCCAGGCCACACCCTCTCAATGAGGAATAATAAGGGTTTTGCTTACATAAATTTAGTGTTTGCTTGTTACCTTTCTGTCCGAGGCCGCCTCCCTGCGTGCTGCTGCCTGCCTTGCCTCCCACAGCTGCCATCGTCGTGCTGGCTGTCGTGGTGGTGCTAGCTTTGCCTGTTGGTGTATCTGACGGCTTGCCTGTCGGTGTGTCTGTTGGTTTGCCTGTCGGTGTGTCTGTAGGTTTGCCTGTCGGTGTGTCTGTTGGTTTGCCTGTTGGTTTGTCTGTCGGTGCAGTTGACAGCATTGTTGAGGCAGCTGTCGGAGAAGGTGAGGCTTCGCTTGACGCAGAGGAAGCTTCTGTAGATGGGGCTGGGGTAGGAGTGGTAGTAGCAGGAGCAGGAGTAGTTGATTGAGGAGGAGCAGGAGTTGGAGGAGCAGGAGTCGCAGGAGCAGGTGTCGAGGTGGGTATTGTCGTAGGTGTTGTGGTGGGGGTGGGGGTGGATGTGTCCATTGGTGTGGTGGTGGGTGCTGGAGTTGGTTGTGGAGTAGTGGTAGGGGTAGGAGTTGTGGTAGGCATAGGAGTAGTGGTAGGCATAGGAGTAGTGGTAGGCATAGGAGTAGTGGTAGGCATAGGAGTAGTGGTAGGAGTCGTAGTAGTAGTAGGAGTTTCTGTGGTAGTAGTTGTAGTAGTTGGTTGTGGTGTAGTTGTTGTTGGTGTTGTAGTAGTAGTAGGTTGTGGAGTTGGAGTCATAGTCATTGTAGTGGTTGTTGTCATAGTGGTTGTAGTGGTTGTCGTTGTTGTGGTGACTGGTGGAGCCACCGATGGCGGGGCCGGCGTGCAGGCTGGAGGGTCCTCGGGGGCAAGGCTACACACCTACAGCACACACCGCTAACTCATCATACCCAAACACAATACGATAACCCTTGAATGTACTATGATAATTCTTCGGTGATTTTCATTATTGTCATATATATTTTTTGTTATTGTTACAATTTCTTCTCTTTCAAGTAAGCCAGAACATTCCTCTACATGACAGCCCTGAACAAAAATGGTGGACTTGGAACTGCAGATAATTAAGAGTTGGTATGTACAGTAGAACCTCCTTATAAAGACCATCTCTATATTGAGACACCTCTATAATAAGCCCACTTTAGAAGGTCCCAAACCTTCATAAAGCTACCAGAATGAACCTCTGTATAGGCATATTTTATAAAGAAAGAAGTCAAAATGATACATAACCTAAGTATAGAAACCAACTCTATTGAGACCACCTAACACTGGTCCCAAAGGTGGTCCTAATAGGGAGGTTCTACTGTAAATCACTTATGTGGAGGTAATACCCGTCATCAAATGATAAACTTTACACGCAAATATTCCCAAAATTACTGGTTCAAATAGTTATCTACATGTCAAGTCAATGACACCAGTATATTGTTGCAAACTGACTGATTATCTGCCCCAAGCTCCTCTCTGTTAAATAACTGATGTCATCGACTTCATACAAACAAAATCCTCATAGGTTGGCAATATAACAGTGTTCTGTATGAAGATAAGATCGTTGCTTGGCAATTTATGGGCTACTATCAAGATAGGATTAGATCAGGTCTTGGCACCAAAAGGTTTAAACAACGATACAAAAGTACACTCACGGTAGCATCAGCAGCATCTGGCACGTCAGCGCAGGTGCTCGCGTCGAAGCACTGCACGTGAGTGTCACTGTCGCCGCTACATCCCGCCCAGCCTGACACGACCTTTGACCCTCGCAGCCACGCCAGCGAGCAGTCACATGACAGCGGGTTGCCGGCCAGGCGCAGAGATTCCAGCAATGGCAAGCTCGTTACCACGGACGCGGACAGGCTGAAACGTTAGGTGGCTTTACAGATCGACTTGGTGGGAAAGTACGGGAAATACTTATGGAAAAAACTGTAATGCAGCCTTTGAGGAGGTTCTGACAATAATGTCCAGGTTAAAATACATTGGAAACCATCACAAGACTTCTGCTGTAATTATTATATGAAGGTTATAAAGTATGAATTGAGCAGTAACAATTTTTCTAAAAGGATTGGTTTGAATCTAGTTTTATGAAATAAATTTTGCAGATAAGTATTGAATTGAATATTGCATGGTAAAAGAAAATATACAATGCAATATGTGCAGTGTAAAATAGATTCCAGCAGACAAACAATAACCTGTCTAGAGACCATTTCAAGTGAGTCCCACGCGTGGTCATCATATAGATTATCCTGTATTTTACTGGCTGCTGTTGTAGTCTGCATATTTGCAAACTATAAATTGGACTTTTATATTTCCCAGTCAATATCATACTAGTAAACTGTGTACTGCATTCTATGTTTTAATCTATATATATTGTGATAGCCAAGTTGAAAATTATAGATTGAATAAACTTATTTTGGAAAGCAACGTGTATATATGTCAACCCCATAAAATATCACCGTAGCCTCTGCGACGGCTACGTTGTCTCACCTGGTGATCTGGTTCCCGGACAGGTCGAGGCTGCTGAGCGACTGGTTGAGTTGAGCGAGCGCGGCGGCCGGCAGCGCCGTGACCTCGTTACAGCTCAGGTCGAGGCGCTCCAGGTTGGGGCGACGGTGGAACGCGTCAGCTGACCACGAGGTCACAGAGGTCAACAGGTTACTGGCCAGAGACACGGACCTGCAACAGCAGCAGCCGTCAGAAATACGTCACTCAATCACTCAATACATCAATCAATCAGGCAATACATCATCCATACATCAAACAATCAATACATCAATCAGTCAATACATCAATCAATACATTGATCAAGAGTGTTGATTCTACGATTTTCTAAAACAGGCCGAAAGTCACGTTCTTCTCCAAAATATATGCCAACCGCCCCCCAAACATATCTGCCAAATTTGTATTACAGCTCAAGCTTCATTGCTTTGATACTTGAGTTTTAGATGTGACATGTTCATACATAGCGCACATAATTTTTGAGTAAACTGATCATTAATAAGCATTAAATTGTTCGATTTTAACGATTTTTCCAGGATGTGATTAGATTGAAAAGAAAATACGAAAATCCTATGGTCCATGTACCAACACCACGTGGCCTCCCTCTACGTTAATCATCAACACTGACGATGAAACCAACCCACCTGATGGCGGGTGCTGCCTGCTGCACGGCGGGCGGGACCTCCGAGAAGCGGTTCTGCGACAGGTCGAGCGTCTGCATCTCGGCCAGGTCCTGGAAGGCGGCGACCGGCAGCGACGACAGCTGGTTGTGGGTCAGCAGCAGCCGCTGGATTCTGGGGGCAGACAATCGATCGTCACAACCAAAGGTTAGCTATAGTCTACTAGTCACATCACTGTGTTCTATATTCTACGAGTCACATCACTGTGCTTTGAAAAGCAGACGCTGGATTCTTCTGGGGGAAGACAATGGCTCGGATGCTTGGATGAGGACATTGTGCTGGATTTTTATCAATCTAGATCTGTACATTTTGTGTGATACACACAACATACAACATTTGCTAACTTGATTAACAGTTTTAGAGATTGTCAAGAGTAAACTGACATGCACAGAGTTTATGATAATGGCCACATCTGTGGCTGACTATCAACAAAGTAAACAAATGTTGTACACTATACATATATCACGCAAAGTATGAGATTAATAGCAAGGCATGTTGTAGTATCACACAGCCAAAGGTCAGGTAGTCACATCACTTTGTCCTACTACCGCTGATAGAAACATTACTAACATCTAATGTGATTATGTGAAATACCCTCAAAACTTCAGAGTGGAACACGCCCATGAGGACACCTCTCTATTAAAAATACCTGTCTCATGTGGACACTTTTCAATTCTTCTGAAAGTGTCCACATAAGGCAGGTTCCACTGTAATTTGTTCCTTTAGCTATTGACATCAAGAGATTATGAAGAATCCACGTTCCCGGCTTATGCTTTTTACCTGCCGACAAAGAGTGCGTCTCCGAGATCACTGATCATGTTGTGTGAGAAGTCGATGCGGTCGATAAAGGATGAGCTGTCGATGGAGATTGACGGCAGCGACGTCAGTTTGTTGTGCGACAAATCCAGAGAATCGATGAGCTTGAACCTGCAATCATAATGCTGGGTGTAGAGCAAACTCGTCTCTGACATGTTGCGCACTGCTCTGTAGTACATACACATACATCACCATGTGCTAAGGCTAAGGAGTTGTATGCTCACCAGGGAGTTGAGCAAGACAATATAGTGAGGCAATGATGCCAATGACCTGGTGTTAATGTTCCATCACAACAGGATAACAGCAAATTGTGATGGTAAAATTTGCACATTTACAGTCATTCACACTTAAATACATAACTTTTAGTACTATGGTTCTTTGAAGACGTGTAAAATATCCTGCATTTTTGTCTTGTATACAACGTGTCAGTAATAATGTAACATGATCCTGAAAACTGTAAAAGTTCAACACTAAAAATAACTCCGGAACAGACTATACCTGGTGAGGCCGTGGGGGAAGGCGGTCATCATGTTGTGCTGGAGCAGCAGTGACCGCAGCTGGGGCATGATGGACGGGAGGGTCAGTGAGGTCAGCCGGTTGTATGACAGGTCCAGCTTACGCAGGTGGCTGCAAGCAAGCAAAGAGTCAATCAAAAGATCAATCAATCTGCCAATCAGGCAGTCATTTAATCAGTTAATCAGTAAGTCAGTCCGTAAGTGTATATCAATCAATCAAACAGTCGGTCTGTTAATCGGCCAGTCCAGCTTACGCAGGTAACTGCAACAATGAAAGTGTAAAACTAATGTCACACAACGTGTTTATTGATACAAAGTGTTCAAGACAATGGAAAAAAACCCGGCTAAAATTCACTTTTAAAGGTACTGGGAAAACTGCCAGTGCTAACAATTTTAACTGGGAAATTACTTCATTTTTGTGTCAATTTTATTTTTTGATCCTTGCAAGTTTTGGGGCAAATTTCAATTACCAAAATTTTACCACAGTGCAAATTCTTCATTGGCAGGAGTGAAACCAACTGGCTGAGAGTTGCCACCTTGTAGGCCCCCCGATTATGGATATTGTGCTGGTGGTGGTCTCTGTATGAACGCTGGAGACCACAAAAATGATCTCAAGTAGAGGTAGTGTCTATCTAGAGGTGGTCTTAATAGAGAGGTTCTACTATCCACGCTGTTCGAGTGTTTTTGGCAGTCACCTGATTTCATTGAAGGTGTCGGTTGCAATGGCGCCGATGTCGTTGTCACTGAGCATGAGGTACTCAGTAGCGCGGCCCAGTCCCTCCAGGGTCGCCCGGCCCACAGCTGTAACACAACATTGTCAGTCGTGGAGAATTGGCGACAATGAGTCCCTGCGAACTCGCATATCAAGAGAACTGACCTCAATGTAGAGAATGTCTTTTTATGGAGGTTCACAATAGTTGCTTTAAAAATGCTCGGGACTGTGAATGTCTTTTTATAGAGGTTCACAATAGTTGCTTTAAAAATGCTAGGGACTGCGAAAAAATGGTCTTCTCATAGAGCTGGTTTCAATGGTCTTATTTTGGCCGCTCACCTGTGAGCTGGTTGCTGTTGAGCGACACGAAGCGCAGATAGAACATGCGTGAGAACATCTTGGGCGGCAGGTCGGTGATGAGGTTGCCGTCGAGGTTGAGGAACGTGAGCTCTGACAGAACCTTCAGCTTCTCCAGGTCGCCACTCGTCAGCTCGTTGAAGCCCAAGTTCAGCTCCTAAAATCAAATGCACACACATTATTAGTACGTTAAATTATTTGAAATCCCATATTTGAAATCAGGGGACACTATAACATTTCAACAAACACTTTTTGGGATTGTCCTTATCAAAACAGTGATTGCATGCTTCTATAATGAAGCCTCTAATCACAGTCTACACAAATATCTTGCATCTTAATCATGAATCTATTGAATCAAATGTCACAGCCTATGGCGCAAGCTTTTTGAACAGTTCCTGTGGTAGCAGACTGACCACCAACTGACCACTCACTGACCACTTAATGACCTGTAGTTTCAGTGCGAGCTGCTCAAACAGATCCTGAGTTAGCAGATTGACCACTCAATGACCACTCAATGACCACTCACTGACCTGTAATGTCGGTGCTAGTTGCTGAAACAGTTCCTGAGGCAGCGGACTGAACGCGTTCTTCTGCAGGTAGAGTTTGGTGAGCGCGGTCAGGCCAAGCAGAGCCTCCAGGTCTGAGCTGCTCAAATCATTGTCCCCAACGTCCAGCACACGCAGCGTCTGTAACAGCCACACTCGTCATATAGAGAATAAAACGCGAGTGCAGATAATATGTCATTCATGTGTATGGCGAATGCATTGTATAAGATATATGCGGGAGCTGTATACAAGTATGACACATTCAGTATGAATGTGGTATTTTTTTATCATACATGTGTTTAGATAACAAATAAATTATTATCGACAAGTTATTTAATGAATAAATGCACAAATCTACACTGTTTACATAATGCACTTTAGTTCCAACATTAACAACAGCACCTTCTTTCAAAATAACTGCGTAAAAGTGAATGAAGAACGTTACTGGCTTTCCTGGAAATAGATGACAACATGGCATTGGTCCTTTAATATGAAGACATGGGACCATGACAAATAGTTTTATAATAGGGATGATCGATCTCAGTCGAGTTCCGCTAGAAATCCATTGTTGTCACACGGAAGAAGGTTTCTACTATATAAAAATCCTAACAAACGGCAAGCTTGTTAATCCATTAATGATTGACAGGAGGAAGGATTCCAATCAACTAATTAGTAATTCAAGCGCCTTTGCACCCTTTGAAACTGATTAGCCATTGCTTAAAGGGACATCAGTGAAGCTGGGGGTGTAAGTAGGCAGTGTTTTATGACTACATCATAAACGGGGCATTGTATCTAATCAATTCTAATGAGATGTCTAATATTCTAGATAACGCTGGATGATAGATCATGGTGTCATAATTCAATAAAATCATGCATCAAAATCAACTTTTATTTTTTGCACTATTAAGTGGACCAAAAAGTGCCAGTTTTAGCGTGATGTAGCTTGATGTTCGCGACATGTAATGAACGAAGCGCCTGTGGTTTTGTTTTACCACCCTGATCTAGGGCAGGATCTTATCCTGTTTACTGTTCAGAGCACAACGGTACAATTGATGGAGTAAGAAACGAGCACTATAATAATACTGCTACAAAAGTCACCTCTATGCAAAATTGCAAAATTCTAACCTAGAAAACTAGCCAATACGTGTCAAGCTTTTTCACTGGTGACTAACTGTATGACTTCAAAATGAATCACAGTTACATAACTATTTGCTTGGCACAGAAAATCTTTGAGGAGCATGATCGCTGAAGATCTGAAGGGATGGAACTTAGAGATCGAGATGGCAAATGATGGAGACATGTGGAGAGAAAAATTACGAGCAGCCATAAACCAGTCCAACAGCCTTTAAGGGTAAAATAAGGACTTTAAAGGTGTGACGAGGAAGACAATGACCTCAACGACCTCAACGACCTCAATGACCACGACAATTATGACCACGACCACCACGACACCGACAACCTACCTGTCTGTGTGGGTCGAGCGGCGCTGCCGGCAGTGACGTGAGGCTGTTCCGGTCCAGGTACAGCTCCCGCAGGTCGTGGAAGCGGCTGATGACCTCGAGGTCGGCCGACTCGAGCGCGTTCTCGCCGAGGTCGAGCACCGTAACGTTCACCAACATGGCCGCCACGGACTCGTCAAAGTCCTGAAACGGTGTCAGCGATCAGTCACGAGCAACACCTTATCCCTACTACACTATAACTTGACGCTAATATTTGCATAGATGTTTTTATGCCACAATTACAGTTGGACCCGTTTAACTTGAACTTAAAGCGACTGAATTAAAAAATTCAACTTATCCGAAATTTTGAGATATCCAAGTGATTAATCATGTGAAATGTCTATTTGCTCCAGTTATCCATAAAATCAAATTATCAGGGTTCAAGATGAACACTCACTGTGAGCTGGTTGCCCCTGAGTTTGAGGCTGGTGAGGTTGCCCATGCCGGGCAGGGCGCCGGCGGGCAGGCTGGTGATGGCGTTGTGCTGCAGGTCGAGCGTCTCCAGCAGCCGCAAGCCGGCGAGGTGCGGTGTCGCCTCCGCGGCCAGCGCGTTGTGGCCCAGGTGCAGCACATGCAGCCCCTCCAGGCCCGAGAACGACTTGTCCGTGATGGTCGCCAGCGCGTTATGGGACACGTCCAGCCAGCGCAGCATGCCTGTGGGTAGATAGTGGCGGTTGTTTTTAAAGATTGTCAAGACTGAACTTTGGGATTGTCCTGCGGCCATGGGTCACATGAAACTTAGGTCAGGCTTGATTTGGGCCTTTGGTTTTTCTGCCACTGCTGGAATGCTGTACGCTTTTCTACATAGACAAGAATATTTTTTCATCAGTGATACACAAGGATCGAAAAAATCTACAAGGATCTACAATATTATCTACAAGAAGATATTCATGACGGTGTTAAGAATTGATGCCACAACAAACAGATTTCCATGCACAACAGGTCATTGGCATTCTTGTCCCATTAAACTGCCTTTCTCAACTCCCTGGGGAGTATACAGTACTTCATAAAATGGTGCATGGTGTTCATCACTTCCATTAGCATTCACCTGTACCTATCTAATGTGTATGTGCCACACAGAAGTATGTAACCCCTTTAGGAATGAGTTTGCTCAATACCCACCACCAGAAACACATAATATACACACCTTACCATAGTTTTATATTAACATGAACACAAACAAGTGGTGAACGTACCCAAGTCCTGGAAGCTGCTGTCAGCCACTGACTTGATGGAGTTATAGGACAAGTCGAGGGACGTCACATAGCTGAGACCTAAAACAATGTAACAATGTGTGAACCGTCCAGTAAATGCTTTGTCAATGACTCCACATACGTATATTGAAAAAACAAGTCGAAAGGCAACACTTCTGGACATTATGACATCATAAATTGTTCTTTTTATTCTTTCTGTGCTATCAAACTTCAAAAATAATCAAACCGTCCAAAATAGTCATACTTTACTTTATATTACTATATAACAGAGCTAATCATAACAATCTAATACAAAATTTAAACAAAAGAACAAAAAGAACACAATGCAGCCATATTTTACGAATATGATGCATGAGGTTACTAATATAGACATGATATATATTTCACTTGTTCACCTTTGAACATGTTGAGGCGCACTTCTGTGAGCGCATTGTGGCTGATGTTGAGGTCGTCGATCTTCTCGAGGTCGAAGTCTTTGAACATGTAGTCGGGGAGGTCGGCGAGGTCGTTATACTGCAGCTCGATGCGGCGCAGCCTCCGCGCCCCGTGGAACGTGCGGTTGGAGATGCGCGAGATTTTGTTGTGATCGAGGCTGATCCGCTCCAACTGGAAGAGAGACAGTCAGAGTGAGTCAGTCAGTTAATCATCAGTCAGTCAGTCTGTCAGTCAGTCAGTCAGTCAGTCAGTCAGTCAGTCAGTCAGTCAATCACTTAGTCAATCAATCAGTCACTCGGTAAAACAATCAGTCAATCAATCCGTTAATCAATCAGCCAGTCAGTCAATTAATCAGTTAAATAATTAGTCATTAAATCAATTGGTCAATAAATCAATTACTAAATGAATGCATGTAAGAAACACATGAGACTTTTTAAGTGCACCCCCTCCCGACTTTCCAAGACCCTGTATCTGGTGGATTCTGGTCTGTTACCTGCATGTTGGCGAAAATGGTGTCATCGAGCTCACTGATGCTGTTGTTGGCCAGGTTCAGGTTCTTCAGACCGCCGATCTGTAAGGTAAATAAATGCTTATAGTTTCTCGATTCATCAACAGTAAGCATGATTTTTTGTTGATATAAAATAATAAAATCTAACTTTTGTTTTTCTACCAAACAAGATTCGTGCATGATGCTGATTATCAGTATTAATGAGTATTCCTCCTACTAAATACCCTTAACGACCAAGTAAAAGCCTAGGGTTTAAATTGAACATCAGCAAATTAGGGGGTGGGTTTTTAGACAAGATTGATTGGAGGGACAATAATGCTGATATTTGATACACAAACTATGTTGGAGGTGGGCCACTGTCTGGACCCTTTCATTTTCAGGATCAGGGTCTAGATTGGGTGGAGGAAGGGGTGGGGGGTCCTGTTTTCTTCTACACATAAATTTTTGATGTCCAACTAAAAACTTGGAGGCAAATTCCCCTTCACACTTGGATTTATCAGCCATTTTTACACTCAAAAAGGATAGGCACACTTGGATGCTTCCATATTGCATTGAAAAGCTACCTTTTTTGATGGCTGTGGAGGGCACTGTCTACCTTTCAGATGGTGGTGGAGGGCACTGTCTACCTTTTTGATGGTGGTGGAGGGCACTGTCTACCTTTTTGATGGTGGTGGAGGGCATTGTCTACCTTTTTGATGGCGGTGGAGGGCACGGTAGTGAGCCTGTTCCCCTCAAGGGTGAGTGCGTTGAGCAGTGGGAGGTCTGAGAAGGCGTCGCTGTCCACGCTGCTGATCAGGTTGTTCTTGAGGTCGAGGTGAAGCAGCCGCGAGTTGTTCTTGATCGCATCCGCAGGCAACTCCTAGAATGTTGAAAGGGAATATGTAAACTGATTACTATCACACCTCTATAAGATATTAACATGCACAGGGACACACACACAAATGCACACAAACACACATGCGTGCAGACTAACACACACACATGCACAAAAACACATGCATGTGTATGCACCACAGCACACACAGGTGCACACTAACGCATACACACTGCACACACACACACACACACACACACACACACACACACACACACGTGCACACACACAGACACACACACACATACACACATGCACACACACACGCACACACACACATGCACCTGGAGTCTGTTGCCCTCCAGGTAGAGGGAGTCGAGCTGCCCCAGGTCGCTGAAGACGCCCGGCGGCAGCTGCAGCAGCTTGTTATTCCTCAGCTTGATGTCCTTCAGATTCTTCAGAGGCGTGAATGTACCTGGGAAAAAACAATTTAGCTTAAGCTCATCCTGTCGATCAATCAATCAATCAATTAATATTAATGTCCGTTGGTCTCTACAATGGACATAAATTCTATTAGGTTGAAACTTGGTCAATTTAGGGCATGAGCTTTCACGTGAGTGTGTATTTGCCAATAGCAATGATGTTTTATACAAACTGTTTTTGGTTGGGACTTTACGAGAGTTTGGGACCTTCACTGTAAGTTGAAGATATCTTGCCATTGCATGTAATACCCACGGATCATACAGAATTAAGCTCATGCTTAAACCATCATCATGTAAAACAGGGTTTGACAAAAGAACATCAGCAACACTAAGTTTGAAAATCAGATTGTCCAGGTCAAAATCAGGTGACCGACATACGAGGCATGGATATAAATAAGATAGCACCTTTACTACAATAGAACCTCCAATTAAGATCACCTCTCCATTGGGATAAGAAGACTTTTCACTATCGCAAACCTTCATAAAGCTACCAAAATGAACCTCTGTATGGAAACCACCTCTCTATTGACACCACCTGAACACTGGTCCCAAAGGTGGTCTTAATAGAGAGGTTCTATTGTATAAACAAACCCTACATACCTGGCTGGAGCTCCTCAATGTCATTGTTGGACAGTTCGAGCGAGCGGAGACTCTCCATGTCGTGGAAGGCGTCTCGTGGCACCACCTCGATCATATTGTCCTCCAGGTTCAAGTCCCACACGCTCTTCAGCATCGCGAACGTGTCTCGCTCGATCTCCGCCACCTCGTTGTTGTAGATATGCAGTGTGCCCAGCATCGTGAGACTCTTAAACAGGTCGTTGGGCAGCACTTTGAGCCGGTTGTCGTACAGATACAGGGTCTGGAGATTGACCAGCGAGTCGAAGATCCCCTGGGGCAGGAACTCTATGTGGTTGAAGGAGAGAAAGAGGCGCTTGAGCTTGGTGTTCTTCTCGAAGAGCCCGGCGGGCAGCGAGCTGATGCGGTTGTTGGACAGATCGATGTGCACCAGCTCCGTGTTGGCGTCAAACGTGCCGGGTGCGACCTCCGTCAGCAGGTTGTTGTTGAGATCGAGGCGAGTCAGCGCCTTGAGGCCGGCGAACGTGTGCGCAGCGATGTCTGAGATCCGGTTCTGGTAGAGCTCGAGGTCGCGCAGGGACTCGAGTGACTCAAACACCTGCAAAGAGGAGAAGAGAATGGGATTGAGTGCTCATATTCTCGTATTACAAGTAGAATGTTGCCAATTTTTTAGCAGAATGAGTGGATTTTTGATGGCAATGAGTATATTATTGTGGTTTATTGGTCCTGGTGAGTGTAGCCACTTTCTCACTTAATCGCCAGCCTGAGATGTCTTTAAATATGTGTTTTACTGCTGAATTGGGACGACTGATCAGACCAATTCAAGAGAGTTCAGGGGATTAAGGTTCACCCCCCCCCCATCCCCACCCACCCCAATCTTGCATGCCAAGTTTCTTTCTGATCTCGTAAAAATATTCATCAGACAATTGCACGGAAGCAGAACAAAATGAATAAAATATTGCATTGTAAATAAAACAAACACTGGCTTATACCAAAAGAATGTTGCATGATGCACAAAAGTGGCTTGTCTAATTGTCAATTATTTCAGAGGAATATCAGGCAACCAAGAATATGAAACAAAGAAATATACATGTTTGCACTGTTTGGCCTTGGTGTGGTAGTAAAAAAGTAAGAATAATTTATG
>CM032664.1:3966060-3977861 GCA_019095985.1 Streblospio benedicti
CTGTCTGTTCATTGTAAGGTCTGTGATATTACACATCCCATATACAACTATATTTATATTTACACAATGTATTGATAATCACCACAAAGATTGAATAGAATAGAAATATATAGTCTATTTCAAGTAGAACTATCAGCAGATTTCCAAAAACATAATATTATAAACAGTTGAAATTCCATGATTAAAACATATTACAAAAATCCGTCTGACAAAGAAAACAGCATACATTTTCAGCATAGTCATTAATTTCAAAATATGTCTGGTTCACCTTTTTAAAAATTTCATTCAAACACATTCAATTCTTGAGTTTTTGTTTCCTCTTGCTGCTCTTTTTTATGATTTTTTGTAATCATATATTATGTCTGTGGATATAATCTATTGTTTGGTAGCTCTTTTTATCTATGATAATTTGTTTAACAGTTAGTATTTTTTGAAAGATGATATTTTCAGTCAGTTTATGCAAGGAATTATTTACCTATGGAACCTGGCTCAATGTTAAAAATCTAGTTTAATCTGACATATAATTCAAAGCTTACATTTGATCATAATCCTTGTCATATATTAACTATCTACACATGTGTATTTAGTAGCAGCCAGAGTGTTCTCATCATTACCTAGTTTTTCTGAAGGGCAGTCTGTAGAGCAGCCTCTTCAAAGGGACAGTCCCCTTTAGATATGTGAAGCTCTTCACAACATCCTGATGTCTTCATGAAGGTCTTCCATGGCTATGTCTTCATACACATAATCACCAGTAGTCGAGCTTTTTCTTATAGGAGAAATCAAAAAGACCTTGCTGTAATAAACTCATGCATACAGATAGAACTGGATATGAAAGCCCTGGACACAATACATAATGTCCTCTTGCTGAAGTGAACAGCTCGAGCTACATTCTCTGGAGATATAGTTGTTCCTGCAAGAAAGTCACCTTCATGGCAACACACACTCTAAAACTAAGGTTCTCCAGTTCTGCCATCAGCTCTCTCGCCATTCGTATCATCGTTGCTGTAGGGAAACAAACACATCAAACTTCTTATCTTCATTGTCACATTCATTTTTGTCAAAGGGATGGAAGCCATATTTTGGTACAACCAAAACCGCCACTTGTAAACCAGGATGGTGGAAACAATTATTGAGATCAGCGTAACAACAGACACTGTAATTCCAATGATGGTGCTCAAGCAGATGAACCTCAGGTGGGTAAAGTGGACAATGGATGACCTGCATTGTAGTAGGGACTGGCACACATAGTCCGCATCTTCTCATTAAATCTACAGAGTGGTAAATCCATGGCTTCATCCACTGTATGTTACAGTCACAGTGCCCGGATTGTCTTGTAATGAGAGACGATAAGTTTAGGCCAATTCACTTCTGGAAGATAGGTTAGGCTGGTTTCCATCAAGCTGAAGAACTTTTCGCATTCTTTGCTAAAGTTTCAAAGGCTTTACTTTCAATTGTGTAAGCTATTATTTCTAAATCCAACTCTATCACACTTGACAAGTATGTTTCATATGGTATATGTGAGATATGATTATTGTGCAAATCAAGTCCATATGTGATTTCAGGTGCGTTATATGTTGGCAGCATATGTGGTATGATAGACAGATTTTGACAACTTATTTCCAAGTCAAACTCGCAAATCGTCAAATGCACACTCACAGTTATGTGGAGAATTTGATTCTTTATGCATACATATCATAGCTAGTTGGGGTTCACTATTTGGAAACTCCATATCATATGATAGAAAATATGAATATGTGTCTTCAATCCATGTCTTATTTAAACTGTCAAAAAACGTTAATGATTTTTGATCGAGATCGATAGAAAATACAGTCCCTACAATTTAGCATCAGTGGGTTGCCATCAAAATCTATTGATTTTTGTATTACCACTAAGGTGGTCAAGGGAAAGTGGTATTTTAAACGAACTAGATAAAGATATTGATTCATGTTTGAGCCTTCAAACATAATGTCAGATATTTGTTCTATCCTATTATTATTGAGGTACATCCTAAAATTGGTATCAAATAGGTTAGAAATTCGTGGGTCTCCACTAATATGTTGACTAATATTGTACTTTTTGTCCATGATGTATGCAGAACCTTTGATAATTTCATTATATGACAAATCTATATCCACATAGGTCTGTGTACATGTTCCGATCATAAAAAACTCAATATCAACCGTATTTAGGTGATTATGAGACAGATTTAATAAGGCTAACTTATATAAACTGTCATAGAAGAATCCTGGTTCAATATAACTGATCTTGTTATTGCTTAGATCGAGATATCCAAGCTTCATAAATTCTTTGGGAATTTCATCTAGAGCTCTAATGTCATTGCCTCTGAGATCCAATCTTTGAAGATCTGATAAGTTGGCAAAATGTCCAGGAAATTGCTGCACAGAAGACAAAATAATTGAGATGGACAATATGCTTCCCGGGAGGCTTGCTATGAGGTTCTGAGCATAGGATTCATTGCAGCCCACAATGCAGACTTCAGTGGGTGTGATGGTGGCAGAACAATCATACAGATTGCCGATGGAGATGTTAGAACAAGTTGGTGATGTCATGGTTGTCTAGATTCCAATGGCTCAGAAATTAACTACAATAAGAATTTTGTAAATCATTGCAAAGTGACATACCAAAAGGGACAGAATGTATTTAGAAACAATGCATGCAAACATTGTCATTTTAGCTATTTAAATGGTATATTTTGCTTATAAAAGGTTAACTTTTCTGCAAGAATCGTTCCATTATTATCAAAAGTGTACAATGGCTTTAATTGTCTTGAGATTGAAATGCCATATGGAAACATCAAAATGACGAAAGTCCATTTTAAAACAAAAATATAACAAAAATATTTACATTTTTGCTGATGATGTTTTCTGCTATGTGTCCTGATAAAAGAGACTGCTGTTTATAACCAAACCACCTACATCCCTGTACCGAATTCTAGTAATATGATATGCTCATTTCAAAACAATGACTAAATATGTGATCTGCATTTTGAGTGAATTCTAAAATAGATCTTAATAATGATGGTATATATCAGTGTATAATTCTACCAACATTGAAGAACTTCCCTTATTGACACTTCTGAATAGACATTGATGAATAAATCATGTGTCATCTGTTTACTTATGATATGCAACTTCTCAATTGCTTCTTGGTGAAGTTTCACCTTCCGCTATGATATCATTATCAAAAACTATAAGAAGCAAAATGTTGCATGTTTGACCACTGTTCCATTACTTTTGCATATCATGACATAAACATGATACACCTTACTTAAATGAGGCCTATATTTTAACTGAACTTTTTTTTTCAATGCTATTTAAAATCACATGCTGTGTATTTTTGTAGGATGGAGCGTAGCAGTGAGCTGTACAGGCGGGTGGTGCCCATCAAAGGCCTCCCACAACTGGTACGTCGATCACTCACCAAAAACCATGCGGCTGCCATCTCTATGTACACTTATAAAATCACAAAATAAAAATAAAACTACTTTAATACTGGTACTTTGGTTGATAAGCTGTTGAACAATGTCAAATCTTATTTTCTGTTCTAATGGCTGGTACTTGACTCTCAAAATGTGTACATATTGATGGTTCATATCTTGTCACAAAGAGGCTAAAGAAAAAATTTCCGCACACCCGTAGCAAATGAACAAGGTTAAACAGTGAAAATTTAGAAAACGGTAGTTAACAATAGCTATGATAAAATGTAAAAGAAAAATTAATATTGAAGAGGCTATTAATATGTTGGAAATTTATATTGATAAAAGAAAATTTATCTTGATATATCTGGATATTTTTAATAATTTAGAACTTAAAACATAAGCGTAGAAAAGCAATAAAGGAAGAACGATTGTGTTATCATTGAGAATGTTTGTGTTGTAGGTTAAATATTTGTGTTACAGATATATTTATCATAAAACAACTGAGCCGAGAAGGATGGATAATGGATAGATGGTATGTGATAGGTATAAGACATCGGCCCATAATTCATAAACCCTAGTGGCGGCAAGCGGTAGTGCCAGCCATGTTTGATGAACCGCTACAGGTAAGCGATTTTTCTGCGGCTCACCTGCGATTCTGTCTCAGGTGTACACACAGTTATATTCTTTGATCATGTATCAAAATGATGTAGTTACAGCAACAGCAACTGAGCACCACTACCGCTACCACTCAAGTAATGGACCATTGGGCCATAGGGTCGTGGATTCCCACAATTGTTTTATAGAACAAATATTACTACCTATTATGTGGTCATGAAACATGAAGTTACATCATCCCCATACAAATAAAATGTTTGCACCATGCAGCTAGAAAATGTATGTATTTGAGAATGAAGTAGGCATCTCCGAATAGGGTAAAGATGACATTATGCCTGGTATTTCAACAATTTACGAGAAAACACTCAATTTTAATCTCAATCTTTATTGTCAAAGTTACACCCCTAATTCTTACAGTGTAATTATATATACTGGTTGTCAACTTAAAATAAGCTGTCAGTAAGAATGAAATAAATGTATGTAACTTGGCAATTTGTCGCTTTTACCGTTTAAGAATCTACAACATAGTATTCTCTAGTTTGTACACGGAAACCTTCACTCATTGAATCACACCCGTTTCAGGGATAACTCTAGGTGAAATACAACACGACATTTTGGCTCACTGGCTCAAAGAAAAGTGCCATTTGCACTATGGTGTGCCAAATATCAAGCGACAATTACTCGAAAATTACTATTTACGCGCATGACACCTGTCATATACTGGTTGATGCTTTGGGAGGCACCAGGAATAAGTAGAAAGGGCTAATTATATTGAAGATGAGAAATATGTTTTTTTAAGTCACAAGTACAAGTACAAGTACAAAGTGTTCAGCTTCCTTGTGTAAAACAATCTACTGTACCAAATGATCAGTAGGCGAAAAAGGATCAGAAAAACAAGTACCCTTGGCACAGCCCAAGTATCCCCGAGTTTCATGGGAAAAATCTCACTCCACTTATATACACACACACATTCACATTACAATGTGCTTATATATTAGCAATTTCAGATTATAAAAATAGCAAATAATAGACAATCACAATGAATACTATATTCACAGAATCGGATTAAAATTAAAAACGTTATCTGTTTATGATGAGCCACCTCGCTAGTCACCATCAGTTCTCAATGAAATTAAATGCAAAATTTTCTACATAATGTATGCATGCAATTTCAAGAAACAAATTGAAAAAGTAATGGACATTAATCAAATTAACAATCGTTAAAAGATAACCAAATATAATAAGTAAGAAAATAGATTTCAATATAATTGGCTACAGCAATGCGCCATGGCAATGCGAGAAATTGTGAGGTAATAATCTAAACCGGTGGTAACGTAACATTTAGTGGTAATGTTTCTTTAATTTTCAATAGTGAAAAATGGAAATATGTTCTTAACTGTCAGAATCTTTTTTTTGTAATATACATGCATTATTGTGAATTATATAGATATACAGGTTCATAAGAAGTGTAAAATGAATATTCTTGATTCAGTTTGCCAGCTGAGATGCTACAAAAATTACTTCTAAAAACCGAGCTTAAATCTTAGTGATCAGATTACAGCTCTACAAGAAAACACAACAATACAACAGGAATCTTCTCAATTCCCACATCACCTTGTACTATTTTTACACCTACAAGTAGAGCATACAGTACGAATTCTGCTTAATTCTTACAAAATTTGCTTCCACGCCTACTTCAAACTGAACCCAGCCGACATCAATACTAAGACAAAATTATATCACACAGAACTCAGAAAGTTTCAAAAATGCTTTTTAACTATTAGCGAAAGTCAGCTTTTGAGACAGCCCGAGGTGCCACCCTGGGGCTGTACATGTGACACCCGCCCCTATACTCATGGACAGACGCAACCATAGATACATTCATATCGTATAATAAAGCATCAAAACCTAGAATAGATACACAGGGATGCAACGACATATATGCAAACTTTATATCCCACAATCCAAATCCGCATTATGTTAAAAAATTGTCAATGTTGGCATGGGGCTATTACATGAATGTCTATTTGCTATTGGAATTTCAATGGTCTAGATTGTTATATGGGCCAAATTAGCTGGAAGCTTTAACATGAGGGTGGTGGGCCCTTGGTGTTAGTATGTGTATATATTGTCCTTGACTTTTGTCTGCACTTGGTACAATGTTGGGCTGAACATCCACAGAGCCATCCAAAAGGGTTTTTCGAGCAGTTGAAGTCCATCTGCTTTTAAGCTGGTTTTGCCATCACGTTAAAGTAGCTCAATACTACAAGTTTTTCTGCAGGAAGCTGAGCACCATCGTCCCGTAGTGCCTACTGCGCCTCAGAGTTCCGGATGCCGTGACGCCCGTTTGGGTAAACCTACAAAAACAGCCGTAATATCGGACTGCAATATGGTGACATGATGTTGAAATGCGTGGCCTACATGGGTCCAAATATATTGTAATGAAGGGACTTGAATGTAAGTATTGACATCTCAAGTGTTCTTTCTCCAAGTTTATAGGGCTCTTATCCGCAGTAATGTATATTTTTTTTATATTTGGTATGTAGACGCTGGTATGAAGTATAACACTTTAAGGAATGAATTGGATAAGGATGCCCAGCACTTTGATACTATACTGTGTCATTTTTACATTTCTGGCTAAAACTTTGAGCTTTTTCATATTATAATGAAAATATACTAACAATGACATAATAAATTGGGGTGACCTAAATCATGATATCCAATTGTAATAATTGGCGAGTTCAGCTATTGGACTGGATACTTACATTGGCAAAATTATTGTGGCAGGTCGGGATCAGGAAGGGATAAGTGCTAATCCTCAGCAGGATGAATAACTCTTAAATATGTACTTATTTTCATGAAAAATATGCTATATAGTCCTGCTATGGACGAATGTATTGACTATTGATATCAAACAAGTACTTATGTGACAAAAGAATTGACAGAAGATCTGCACAGTACCTGCAGCTGGTAGGGTTTGCAGGCGGCGGGCGAGAAAAGCGTTGACGAGGGTGGGCGTGTGCAGGAAGTGGGCGTTCGTCGATCAGCGATGCTGCGATCAGCAGTTCTCACTGCAACAACAACACAGTCAGCAATACGACACAACACCAGAGTTTTCACCATATAAGTAACTTTAGAACACATTATTTACACTCATGACGACTGTGCTCAAACAATAACTCATATGCTGAGTGAAATAAGGAAAGATCCTTGTTGGTCCTTGTTTAGGGCAATCAATTTATTTTACATATCGCAATCTTTCAGCCTTTTCTGCACATCAAACTGTATGAGAACCCACTTCTTTGTCATTAGCATACATTCCTCAATTTCTGTTAAGAAATGTTCATTTTGAAAGGCATTAGAAATGTTTTCTGTCTTGGATGTCAAATTGGCGTTCATTAATGTTTGATTTTCTGTCAAAATGTTTCCTGGGTTTAAGGCCCAATTAAAAAAAAAAAAGTGTCTGCATATATGTGTTTCCCAGTGCTTGGAGATACATTTTCAAGCTTATTTCCACCACATAGACATAGCTGAAGACAGGTTTTACAACCCTATTCTTCCATTAAACTATATCAAGTGGCCATGGCAGGACTGAACTCACAACCCCAAGGCTGTGAAACCTGTCTTCAGCTATGTCCTATAGTGGTAGAAATATGCTTGCTAAAAAGATGTGAGAGAGAAAGAAGCTTGAAAAAAAGAATTAGATCGACTGTTGACTGACTCGTCTGGGAAGCTGTTGATGTAGTTGAGGATCGAGCCGTTCTTGTAGCCCTCTGGGTTGCGGTCGGGCGTGTCCATGAAGCGCTCTGTGTAGCCAGTGTCGTACAGATGCCACGACGTCACCGGTGCACCCGCAATCGCCACCTAAACACACACTTAACTTGTTCATCTTTACCAATCTATACTTTAATCATGTAGTTTTATGTTTCTGCTGTATATTTGGTTTTGAAAGTTAAAATGAAATTTTATAAAACATAAATTTTGACTTAATACATTTTTCTTAACGTTTTCAAGCCCTGAAAGACTCCTTATAAAAGTAAAATTTATGTTTATGAAATTTAATTTTTAACTTTTCAAAACCAAATATACAGCAGAAACATAAGACTGTAAAGTACAAAATGAGACCTAGTACTGTAAGTCAAATATACAGAATTTTAAAAATCTTTACCAAGTCGTTAGAGAGTAATAGTGGCATTAGATTTGTAAATAAATGATACTTTGTTCCTCGAATGTATTAGAGGTACAAAAATATGCAGTCTTTTCTCAATTTTTCAAACTTTGATTAATGTTTAGGTCACATATTAGTTGCAGACTACAGTCTCCACTATCATTGCATGTTTGACACTGTTACTGTTACAGTACAATGAGTCCACCTTGAAAGATGTCTGGCGCTGTGCGAGCCCCATGATGGAGAGGTAGCCTCCGTGCGACCAGCCGTGGATCGCCACCCGCGACAGGTCGATGAAAGTCCACCTGCCGCGCCAAGTGCTGCAGGCCTTCCACCTGGTCACCGATCTCCACACAGCCCTGCAACACAGGATGACATGATAATATTGAAATATAATATGAACATTTAAATAGCGCCCGAATACCAAAGGCTCTAAAGGCGCTGAACACTAAAAATAGAATAATTTAACGTTTCTTACGAGAACAAATGGTTAGACTTATGTCGAAAGCGAAATCAATAATGCATTTTTATTACTTGGCCTTCTAAGATTGTATGACATGGGATGACTGAACCTAAAATTTTCTACACTTTTGATTGACTGAGGCCGTGAAAAATGTTCCGCAATATTTGGACTCTTTGAATGAGTGTTTATTTTCAATCAATTGTGAATTGAACACGCCCAAACTAGATGACATTTGCTATAAATTTTACCATTTTGTGCTGCAAAGCGCTCTCAAACTTGAGTCCCCGATTTGCTGATCCACGACTATCCACGATCACCACAACATAGCCCAGAGCCGTCAGCGTTTGCAGGCGTAAAACCTACAATAGAGGATTTTTTTCACACCTAAATGTTTAGTCATTAAAAAACTAAATCTGCTAATAATGGAGAGAAAATAACCTGTACCTCGTTTAAAATATATATCCATTTAAAATTTAAAAGATTTTCAAATATATGAATTACATAGAAAGGGCTGATTTGGACCATTAATAATGAAAATTGGTAATTTTATGATTTTGCAATCATATGAATTACTTAAACAAGGGTTCTGAAGGTTGGACTGTGTAACACTTTAAAATATCTTACTCATTTGAATCAGATTTTATGTTCATATTTATGAATTTCCGTGCATTCAGCATAAACAAACACAAGAATTGAATCAAAAGTTGAAAAGCACCAAATTTTCCATATTAGGTTCTAGAACAACAAATGAAAGACATTTTATTTGGCTTTTTATTCACCTGTAGACTCTGTGCTTCATTTTTTAAATATTTTACTCGATTGATGAAATGCTCAAATATTTTGCATTGCAACAATGATCTTGACATATTTATCATTTGTACTTCTCTATAAAAAGTTGATATTCATTTCATAAACAAACACAAGAATGAATCAGTTTCTTATCTTCCAGAAATGGTATGTAATCAGCTTAAATCAACAAAAAATCACTGTTCAAAACAACAACTTCTGCTTTTACTTCATGGTACAGTTAGACAAACATTGTAACTCACTTGAGTGCCTTGAAGGAGTTTGTGACGAGCTGCACTTGTGGGCCTCCGTACACAAACAGGACCGTGGGGTAGACACGGCCCGGCTCGAAGTCCCGTGGACGGAAGTACATCCCGTGAAGCACCTCGCCTGCCAGAGTCAATGCATCATTGTGACAGGTTATATACATATATGAGAAAGTTCACATCCTCAGTAACAATAGTCACATATGATTCATTTCATTACAGGCTGGAGTGCAACATTCGAATTTGGGAAAATTTAAAATTGTATGTTTTAATGACTAAATTTATACCAACAACAGTTTACCATTGCTTTCATTTAAAATTACATCTAATGATGTTCAATGTATAATAAACATCCAAGTACCTGACTGGCTGTTGAAGTTGAATAGATTCGGTGAGTTGTACTCTTCAGAGAGCTCTGTGCGAACTGAAACAAGCAGACAACAATATGAATAACTACATCTTTGGGGAAAAAGATATTAAATAGAATTTGATAAATTTGATTTATTGATAAATGGTATCATGAATATATAGAGTTCCAACAGCTGCAAATACACTGAAAATTCTTTGTGTCTGAGCACTATTCTCGAATACATAACTAGAGAATCATTGAGATTCATCATCAAGGATTGACTCATATGTATGTAGTGATTTTGACATTTGACATTAGATATTCTTTTTCTCCAAGTCTGTAAGGTTATATCACATAGCCCCTGCTGAATCGAACCATGGACCGCTACCTCTGAGGCACCTATTCACTAAGCTCACTATGTATAGTATTGACACTACAAATCCCTGTATGGTCGTCATTTTATATTGCCATCCGCCAATGTCACCCAATCAGTAGGTAGTGGTCACATCATTTTGCTCTGTGCACTCTTCAACCACAGAAAAAGCAATCGACAGCTGATGAGCAGGTGACCTGGGGAATCCCAAGTTGTGATGTACTGCTTTTCCAATACAAATATGCAAAATTAGTTTGATTTGATTGGCTGCAGACACCAGTAACTTTAATGTATTTTTGACTGTTGCATTGATAATGTATTGTGGTTGTACACAACATAGTGATTGTATTTGGTACGACATTAATCATTTCAGCGCCAATGTGTTACTTTTTCTTTGCATAAATATCTGTTTAGAAGAAATAACTATATGCTGAAAATTTCACAAGGACTGGCAAGCATTTATTTGATTGGCATCTAAGACTTTGCTGAATTCTGAAAAATTCAATTTTAATCATCGTTGGTCTACAGGAATCTCTTTTACATTGCACATGAATTCCATCTTGCACACGATCTCCGAGTGGGTTATGTTGTTTCTTACGAGAACAAATTCGCTGAATAGACTTACATCAAAAGTGAAATCAATAATGCATTTAATAATATTCTTCCTTGACCTTCTTATCCAAGATTGTAGACATGGGTCGACTGAACCTAAAATTTTCCAAACATCTGATTGGTTGAGGCCGTGAAAAATGTTCCGTAATTATTTTGACTTTTTGAATGTGGGTTAATTTTCAATAAATGATGAATTGAACACGCCCAAAATAGAAAACATTTGCTATAAATTTTACCATTTTGTGCTGCAAAGCGCTCTCAAACTTGAGTCCCCGATTTGCTGATCCACGACTATCCACGATCACCACAACATAGCCCAAAGCCGTCAGCGTTTGCAGACGTAAAAACCTACAATGGACGAAGGCACCTTGCATTTTTTACAATGTCGGAATATAAAATCTGAATCTGCTAATAATGGCGAAAAGATAACTAGTACCTTGTCTAGTAGTATGGATACATAGAATATATCCATTAATAATGAAAATTGAAAATATATTCAAATCATATGAATTACTTAGATAAGGGTTCAAAACAATCAAGGTTGGACGCACTTTAGTTGAATCAGATTTTATGGAACGTACTATCTACAATTTATTTTATGAATTTTCTTCACTTCATCAATAGTTGAAACCACCAAATTTTCCATATTAGGTTCTAGAACAACAAATGAAAGACATTTTATTTGGCTTTTTATTCACCTGTAGACTCTTCCCCTTTTTTTTTTTTTTTA
>CM032664.1:3977961-3994424 GCA_019095985.1 Streblospio benedicti
CGTGTGCAAGATGGAATTCATGTGCAATGTAAAAGAGATTCCTGTAGACCAACGATGATTAAAATTGAATTTTTCAGAATTCAGCAAAGTCTTAGATGCCAATCAAATAAATGCTTGCCAGTCCTTGTGAAATTTTCAGCATATAGTTATTTCTTCTAAACAGATATTTATGCAAAGAAAAAGTAACACATTGGCGCTGAAATGATTAATGTCGTACCAAATACAATCACTATGTTGTGTACAACCACAATACATTATCAATGCAACAGTCAAAATACATTAAGTTACTGGTGTCTGCAGCCAATCAAATCAAGCTAATTTGCATATTTGTATTGGAAAACGAGTACATCACAACTTGGGATTCCCCAGGTCACCTGCTCATCAGCTGTCGATTGCTTTTCTGTGGTTGAGAGAGTGCACAGAGCAAAATGATGTGACTTCCTACCTACTGATTGGGTGACATTGACGGATGGCAATATAAAATGACGACCATACAGGGTTGTAGTGTCAATACTATACATAGTGAGCTTAGTGAATAGGTGCCTCAGAGGTAGCGGTCCATGGTTCGATTCCCAGCAGGGGCTATGTGATATAGCCTTACAGACTTGGAGAAAGAATGCTCTAATGTCAAATGTCAAAATCACTGTACATATCGTCAATCCTTGATCGATGAATCTCAATGATTCTCTAGTTATGTATTCCGGGAATAGTGCTACATACAGAAATCGTGGTTTTAGCAAAGCCTGCTCCTGCACTTTGGAACCCACAGCCTGAGGAGATTAAGCGCTCGGATAGCGTTAGGATAGGATATGTGTGCAGACTTAAAACATATTTGTTCAGACTGGCTTTTCAGTCATTTTGTCATTGTTTATCATTTGTTCTATACTTTGTAAAGCATTTCATTGTTCACGCTATGACTTAGATTATTCTATTTTAGTGTTCAGCGCCTAAGAGCCTTTGGTATTCGGCGCTATATAAATGTTCATATTATATTATCATTATTATCATGTCATCCTGTGTTGCAGGGCTGTGTGGAGATCGGTGACCAGGTGGAAGGCCTGCAGCACTTGGCGCGGCAGGTGGACTTCATTGACCTGTCGCGGGTGGCGATCCACGGCTGGTCGTACGGAGGCTACCTCTCCATCATGGGGCTCGTACAGCGGCCAGACATCTTCAAGGTGGACTCACCTTTTGTACTGTAACAATGTCAGACATGCAATAATAGTAGAGACTGTAGTCTGCAACTAATATGTGACCTAAACATTAACCAAAGTTTGAGAAAGGTGACAAAACGATGCATATTTTTGTACTTCTAATACATTCGAGGAACAAAGTATCATTTATTAACAAATCTAATGCCACTATTGGTCTCTAACGTACACTTGGTAAATATTTTTAAAATTCTGTATATTTAGCTTATCGCACTAGGTCTCATTCTATACTTTATAGTTTGTATGTTTCTGCTGTATATTTGGTTTTGAAAGTTAAAATCAAATTTCATAAAACGTAAATTTTACTTTTATAAGGAGTCTTTCAGGGCTTGAAAACGTTAAGAAAAATGTATTAAGTCAAAATTTATGTTTTATAAAATTTCATTTTAACTTTCAAAACCAAATATACAGCAGAAACATAAAACTACATGATTAAAGTATAGATTGGTAAAGATGAACAAGTTAAGTGTGTGTTTAGGTGGCGATTGCGGGTGCACCGGTGACGTCGTGGCATCTGTACGACACGAACGGCTCGATCCTCAACTACATCAACAGCTTCCCAGACGAGTCAGTCAACAGTCGATCTAATTCTTTTTTTCAAGCTTCTTTCTCTCTCACATCTTTTTAGCAAGCATATTTCTACCACTATAGGACATAGCTGAAGACAGGTTTCACAGCCTTGGGGTTGTGAGTTCAGTCCTGCCATGGCCACTTGATATAGTTTAATGGAAGAATAGGGTTGTAAAACCTGTCTTCAGCTATGTCTATGTGGTGGAAATAAGCTTGAAAATGTATCTCCAAGCACTGGGAAACACATATATGCAGACACTTTTTAACCCTTAATTCCTGGGCCTTAATTACCCAGGAAATTTGCCATTTTGACAGAAAATCAAAACATTAATGTAGAACGCCAATTTGACATCCAAGACAGCAACATTTCTAATGCCTTTCAAAATGAACATTTCTTAACAGAAATTGAGGAATGTATGCTAATGACAAAGAAGTGGGTTCTCATACAGTTTGATGTGCAGAAAAAGGCTGAAAGATTGCGATATGTAAAATAAATTGATTGTCCTAAACAAGGACCAACAAGGATCTTTCCTATTTCACTCAGCATATGAGTTATTGCTTGAGCACAGTGCGTCATGAGTGTAAATAATGTGTTCTAAAGTTGCTTATATGGTGAAAAACTCTGGTGTTGTGTCGTATTGCTGACTGTGTTGTCGTATTGCTGACTGTGTTGTCGTATTGCTGACTGTGTTGTTGTTGCAGTGAGAACCGTCTGCTGATCGTGCACGGGCTGATCGACGAGAACGTCCACTTCCTGCACACGTCCACCCTCGTCAACGCTCTCGTCCGCGCCTGCAAACCCTACCAGCTGCAGGTACTGTGCGGATCTTCTGTCAATTCTTTGTCACATAAGTACTTGTTTTGATATCAATAGTACCAGAATTGAGCATTCGTCCGCTCATAGCAGGGCTATATAGCATATTTTTCATGAAAATAAGTACATATTTAAGAGTTATTCATCCTACTGAGGATTGGCACTTATCCTCCTGATCCTTACCTGCCAATAATCTTGCCATGTGTAAGTATCAGTCCAACAGCTGAACCCGCCAATTATTACAATTGGATATCATGATTATGTAGGTCACAATTTATTATGTCATTGTTAGTATATTTTCATTATATTGATGAAAAGCTCAAAGTTTTAGCCAGAAATGTAAAATGACACAGTATAGTATCAAAGTGCTACATCCTTATCCAATTCATTCCTTAAAGTTTTATACTTCATATACCAGCGTCTACATACCAAATATATAAAAAATATACATTACTGCCGGATAAGAGCCCTATAAACTTGGAGAAAGAACACTTGAGATGTCAATACTTACATTCAAGTCCCTTCAGTACAATATATTTGGGTATCCATGTAGGCCACGATTTCAACATCATGTCACCATATTGCAGTCCGATATTACGCTGTTTTGTAGGTTTACCCGAACGAGCGTCACGGCATCCGGAACTCTGAGGCGAGTGAGCACTACGAGACGATGGTGCTCAGCTTCCTGCAGAAAAACTTGTAGTATTGAGGCTACTTAACGTGATGGCAACCAGCTTAAAGCAGATGGACTTCCACTGCTCGATAAACCTTTGGATGGCTCTGTGGATGTTCAGCCCAACATTGTGCCAAGTGCAGACAAAGTCAAAGACAATATATACCGCATACTAACACCCAAGGGCCCACCACCCTCATGTTAAAGCCCACCTAATTTGGCCCATATAACAATCTAGACCATTGAAATTCTGATGTAAATAGACATTCATGTAATAGCCCCATGCCAACATGGACAATTTTTTAACATAATGGGCGTTTGGATGGTGGGATATAGTGTTTGCATATGTCTGTTGCATCCCTGTGTATCTATCCTTGGTTTTGATGCTTTATTATACGATGAATGTATCTATGATTGCGTCTGTCCATGAGTAAAGGGCGGGTGTCACATGTACAGCCCCAGGGTCGCACCTCGGGCTGTCTCAAGTTGACTCTAATAGTTAAAGCATTTTTGAAACTTTCTGAGTTCTAGTGTGATATAATTTTGTCTCTAGTATTGATGTCGGCTGGGTTCAGTTTGAAGTAGAAGTGAAGTAAATTTTGTAAGAATTAAGCAGAGTTCGTACTGTATGCTCTACTTGTAGGTGTAAAATAGTACAAGGTGATGTGACGGGTCGAGAAGATTCCTGTTGTATTGTTGTGTTTTCTTGTAGAGCTGTAACTTGATCACTAAGATTTAAACTTCGGTTTTATAAATAACTTTGTGGCATCTCCAGCTGGCAAACTGAATCAAGAATATTCATTTTACACTTCTTATGAACCTGTGTATATCTATATAATTCACAATAATGCATGTATATTACAAGATTCTGACAGTTAAGAACATATTTCCATTTTCACTATTGAAAATTAAAGAAACATTACCACTAAATATTACCTTACCACCGGTTTAGATTATTACCTCAACAATATCGGCATTGCCATGGTGATTGCTGTAGCCAATTATATTGAAATCTATTTTCTTACTTATTATATTGGTTATCTTTCAACGATTGTTAATTTGATTAATGTCCATTACTTTTTTCAATTTGTTTCTTGAAATTGCATGCATACATTATGTAGAAAATTTTGCATTTAATTTCATTGAGAAATCCGATGGTGACTAGCGAGGGCTCATCATAAACAGATAACGTTTTTAATTTTAATCCGATTCTGTGAATATAGTATTCATTGTGATTGTCTATTTTTTGCTATTTTTATAATCTGAAATTGCTAATATATAAGCACATTGTACGTGTGTAATGTGTGTGTATATAAGTGGAGTGAGATTTTTCCATGAAACTCGGGGATAATTCTGGGCTGTGCCAAGGGCACTCTTTTTTTCTGATCATTTTTCGCCTATTGGATCATTTGGCACAGTAGATAGTTCTACACAAGAAAGCTGAACACTAGGCATACTTGTGACTTAAAAACATTTCTCATCTTCAGTATTATGAAATTTTCTACTTATTCCCTGGGTATGCTTCCCAAAGCATCAACCAATATATGACCTGTGTCAGGCGTAAATAGTAATTTTTGAAGGTAATTGTCACTTGAGATTTTGAACACCATCTTGCAAATGGCACACTTTTTCTTGAGTCAGTGTGCCAAAATGTCACAAGCTGTATTTCACCCAGAGTTATCCCTGGAAACGGTGTGATTCACGGAGTGAAGGTTTCCAGTACAAACTAGAGAATATCATGTGCTTCAGTGTATGTTGTAGATTCTTAAAATGCGTGTTAGTCAAATTGCCAAGTTACATACATTTATTTCATTCTTACTGACCGCTTATTTTATGGACAAATCAGTATATAAGAACAATACACTGTAAGAATTAGGGGTGTGCAACTTTGACAATAAAAGATTGAGATTAAAATTGAGTGTTTTCTCGTAAATTGTTGAAATACCAGTAAGTACAATGTCATCATTACCTCATCATAAATTACCATTCTCAAACACATATTTTCTAGCGATTGTACGAACATTTTATTTAGGGATGATGTAACTTCATGTTTCAAGACCACAAAATATATGTAATATTTGCCTGAGAAAACAATTGTGGAATCCACGACCTCTATGGCCCAATATCCATACTTGAGTGGTAGCGGCAGTGGCAAGCTAGCGGCTGCGGCTGTTCGTAATCCATACATTCATTTTGATACATGATCAAAGAATATAACTATGTGTATACACATAGAGACAGGCTCCCATCTGAGCCGCAAAATTGCCACCTGTAGCGGTTCATCACGGTTCAGTGGCACTACCGCGGCCGCCACTAGGGTTTATGAATTATGGGCCTATGTCTTATACCTATCACATACCATCTCTCCATTATCCATCCTTCGTCTGTTTTATGATAACTATATCTGTAACACAAATACTTGGCACCTACAACACAAACACTCCGCACGTATAACACAATCGTTCTTCCTTTATTGCTTTTCTACTTCACTATGTTTTGCTCTAAATTATTAAAAATATCCAAAAGATAAATTTTAATCTTTATCAATTTAAATTTCAACATATTAATAGCCTCGTCAACATTAATTTTTCTTTTTACATTTTATCATAGCTATTGTTAACTACCGTTTTCTAAATTTTCACTGTTTAACCTTGTTCATTTGCTACGGGTGTGCGGAAATTTTTCTTATAGCCTCTTGTGACAAGATTATGAACCATCAATATGTACACATTTTGAGAGTCAAGTACCAGCCATTAGAACAGAAAATAAGATTTGACATTGTTCAACAGCTTGTCATCAAAGTATCAGTAGGCCTAAGATTTTTTTTTTTTTTTTTTGTGATTTTATAAGCATACATAGAGATGGCAGCCCCATGGTTTGCGTGAATGATCGGACGTACCAGTTGTGGGAGGCCTTTGAAGGGCACCACCCGCATGTACAGCTCACTGCTACGCTCAATGCTACAAAATACACAGCATGGGATTACATAGCATTGAAAAAGGTTCAGTCAAAATATAGGCCTCATTTAAGTAAGGTGCAGCATCATGTTTATGTCATATGCAAAGTAATGGAACAGTGGTCAAACATGCAACATTTTTGCTCTTATAGTTTTTGATAATGATAACGTTGCGGAAGGTGAAAATTCACCAAGAAGGAATTGAGAAGTTGCATATCATAAGTAAACAGATGACACATGATTTATTCATCAATGTCGATTCACAAGTGTGTCAATAAGGAAGTTCTTCAACGTTGGTAGAATTATGAGTTGACACACTGATATATCGTTATCATAAAGATCTACTTTAGAATCCACTCAAAATGCAGATCACATATTTTGTCATTGTTTTGAAATTAGCATATTTATCATATTACTAGAATTTGGGTTACATGGATATAGGTGGTTTGGTTATAAACAGTGGTCTCTTTTTATCAGGACACATAGCAGAAAACATCAGCAAAAATGCAAACATTTTTGTTATATTTTTTGTTTTAAAATGGACTTTTGTCATTTTGATGTTTCCATATGGCATTTCAATCTAGACACTTAAAAAAATCATGGTACACTTTTTGATACTAACAGAACCAATTCTTGCAGAAAAGTTAACTTTTATAAGCAAAATATATCATTTAAATAGCTAAAATGACAATGTTTGCATGCATTGTTTCCAAATACATTCTGTGCCTTTGGTATGTCACTTTGCAATGATTTACAAATTTTTTATTGTAGTTAATTTCCGAGTCGTTGGAATCTAGACAACCATGACATCACCAACTTGTTCTAACGTCTCCATCGGCAATCTGTATGATTGTTCAGCCAGCATCACACCGACTGACATCTGCATTGTGGGCTGTGATGAAGGGCTATGCTCAGAACCTCATAGCAAGCCTCCCGGGAAGCATATTGTCCATCTCAATTATTTTGTCTTCTGTGCAGCAATTTCCTGGACATTTTGCCAACTTATCAGATCTTCAAAGATTGGATCTCAGAGGCAATGACATTAGAGCTCTAGATGAAATTCCCAAAGAATTTATGAAGCTTGGATATCTCGATCTAAGCAATAACAAGATCAGTTATATTGAACCAGGATTCTTCTATGACAGTTTATATAAGTTAGCCTTATTAAATCTGTCTCATAATCACCTAAATACGGTTGATATTGAGTTTTTTATGATCGGAACATGTACACAGACCTATGTGGATATAGATTTGTCACATAATGAAATTATCAAAAACTACTGCACACATCATGGACAAAAAGTACAATATTAGTCAAGTATTAGTGGACCCCGCAGTGTTCTTTGAACATTTTATTTGAACATATTTGATAACAATTTTAGGATGAGACTCAATAATAATAGGATAGAACAAATATCTGACATTATGTTTGAAGGCTTCAAACACACAATAATATCTTTATCTAGTTTTTTTCACTTTTCCTGTAAATTGACCAGATAGTGCTAATACAAAAATCAATAGATTTTGATGGGAACCCACTGATGCTAAATTGTAGAGACTGTATTTTCTATCAATCACGATTCAAAATCATTAACGTTTTTGAACAGTTTAAATAAGACATGGATTGAAGACACATATTCAGATTTTTACCATATATTATAGGCCATCCAAATAGTGAACCCAAACTAGCTATACTATGTATGCATAAAGAATCAAACTGTCCACATGACTGTAAGTGTACATTTGATGGATGTGAGTTTGAATTTGAAATAAGTTTGTAAAAATCTGTCTAGTCATACCACATATGCTGCCAACATATAACGCACCTGAAATGACCTATATGATGGATTTAGACAATAATCATATCTCACATATACCATATGAAACATACTTGTCAAAGTGTAATCAGATTGGTTTTAGGAAATAATAGCTTACACACAATTGAAAGTAAAGCCTTTGAAAAATTTAGCAAAGGAATGTGATAAATCTTCAGCTTGATAGAAACCAGTTAACCTATCTACCAGAAGTAAATGTCTGGCCTAAACTCAAAGTCCTCTCACTTTATGACAACCCCTGGCACTGTGACTGTAATATACAGTGGATGAAGCCATGGATCCTACAATTTGTAGATGAAGATCACAAGATGTGGATCACGTGTGCCAGTCCCTTCTACAATGCCGGCCACCAACTGTCCACATTACCCAACTGGAGGTTCATCTGCTTGAGCACCATCATTGGAATTACAGTGTCTGTTGTTACACTGATCACGATAATTGTTTCCACCATCCTGGTTTACAAGTGGCGGTTTTGGTTGTACCAAAAATATGGCTTCCATCCCTTTGACAAAGACGAATGTGACAATGAAGATAAGAAGTTTGATGTGTTTGTTTCCTACAGCAACGATGACTACGAATGGGCGAGAGAGCTGATGGCAGAACTGGAGAACCTTGGCTTTAGAGTGTGTTGCCACGAAGGTGACTTTCTGGCAGGAACCACAATCTCGGAGAATGTAGCTCGAGCTGTTCACTTCAGCAAGAGAACGTTATGTATTGTGTCCAGAGCTTTCATGGCCAGTTCTATCTGCATGCACGAGTTCATCACAGCCAGGTCTTTTGATTTCTCTTATAAGAAAGCTCGTCTCTTGGTGATCATGTATGAAGACATAGCTATGGAAGACCTTCATGAAGACATCAGGTTGTATGTAAAGAGCTTCACATATCTAAAGAGGGACTGTCCTTTCTTCATGAAGAGGCTGCTCTACAGACTGCCTCAGGAGAAACTAGGTAATGACGAGAACACTCCGCTGCTACTAAATACGAATGTGTAGATAGTCTATAGATGACAAGGATTATGATCAAATGTAAGCTTTGAATTTATCTGTCAGATTAAACTAGATTTTTAACATTAGAGCCAGGTTCCATAGGTAAATCAAATCATTCTACATAAACTGACTGAAAATATCATCTTTCAAAAAATTCTAACTGTTAACCAAATTATCATAGATAAAAGAGCTACAAACAATAGATTATATCACAAACATAGAATAGTGATTACAAAAAATCATAAAAGAGCAGCAAGAGGAAACAAAAAGTCAAGATTTGAATGCGCTTGAATGAATTATTAAAAAATAGTCTTGAATCAGACATATTTTTCAAATTAATGACTATGCTGAAAAAGTTCAATGTATGCTGTTTTGCTTTGTCAGACTTGATTTTGTAACTGTACGTCCATGACGAATCATGGAATATAGACAGCAGGAAGTCGTTTTATATTGGTCATGTTTTAATCATGAATTCTCTGATTATAATGTTCTACTTTATTGAAATAGACAATATAATTTCTATTCTATTCAATCTTGTGGTGATTATCATATTGTGTAGATATAGATATAGTTGTATATGGATGTGTAATATTTTGATAATCAGTGTATATTGGAGGGGAGAGGGGGTATAAAGAAGGACTGAAAAAGAGCAATATGGGGAAATGACCAAAACTGTATATGCTTTCAATGCCTGTGCGTAGTTAGGGGGTTACAATATGTACATTTCACTGTTCATAAGGTAACATTGAGAATTCACATTTTTTACTTGGTGTAATATATGCTCATTTAGAAAAGTTTTGAATATTAAATAGAAAAGTACTTACGAATGTATGTTTGTTTCATTCTTTCAACATTTGAATACTTATTTGATCAATTGAATAATGGCTGATCGATTGGTTGAGTGACCGCAATTACTTCCTGGTTCAGGTCTATGCTCATTGGGGTGGGAGACATATTTTCTTCTAACTAGATCAGATATGAAATTTTCAGAAACCTTTTCAACGCATTAATTGGATGACTGTGCATATGCAGAAAAACGTTTAATTCACAAAAAGCTGGACACGAGCTTGTTTTGTACATGATGGTGAAAATATCATCATCTTTTGCTGTTGCCATTCACCGCTAAGGCTGTCCAAATTAAATAGTATTTTACAGCACTCAGTTCACTTCCCTGGTGACTTATTGAGTTATACATGACGAGGTGACCTCCCGAGCTCAGCTCAACCAGTCCTTGATCATGAGCAGCCTCGACGTATCGGGCAACTAGATCACCAGGTGACACCCGATTCGTGAGGATACCGGACAGCTTACTACGCATTATATTATTACGTTTTTCAGCTCTAACTTATTTCTGTTTTGAAAAACAAATACATGCAGCATAAAATGAATATTGATTAAGAATAAAACTTTGAATATGACCACTATTTGATCGGAACCCTGTACTGAGTGTACTTCTAGTCAACTATGAACACCCAATACCCTTTAAGGGTAAAATAGGGACTTAAAACGGGTAATAACTGATGACCAATAAAGGAGGTCTGCTTCTCTTAGGTCTCACTTTAAGGAAAAAAACACTCTGATACACTATTCAAGTATATACTATTTCGTTCACCTCAATCAGTTGCTAAAAACTATTCTATGATGCCTTCAGGGTGTTGGTTGGTCTTCAAACAATACCAACCACACTCACACAGAACTCAACACACAAACCGCCTGACATAACACAGGGAGGCTACATAAACATCTCAATGACTTGTGAACAGTTTGAAAAATAAGCTGGTAGTTTATGTAGATGACCGTGATACTCACGCAGTTTCTGTTGTACATTTATTTGCAAAGTTGAAAGCAAATGACTGTCCTGTATCTACAATGCAAACTTGAAATTGAAAGTAACTTGAGTAGACAAATTCAATTAGCTTGGCTCCTATATGTAACGGTTGTGATAAGTTAGAATGGCTAAAGCTAAACAAACTCACGCATTACCAGGTGTCGGTTGTTCTATGTGGCTCTCAGAGAGTGGGGCATATTGGGTGAGGTAGTGGGAGCCAGCCAGCCAGCCAGCCAGCCAGCCAGCCAGCCAGCCAGCCAGCCAGCCAGCCAGCCAGCCAGCCAGCCGGATAATGTCTAAATGCTTTGACACTGTATTTCATGTTGAAAATAAATACTTCAGTATACAAAATGCAAAACACAGCACAAATATTACACGATAACATGGTTTGTTCCGTGTATGTAGTGTCTAGGGCAGTGATGACTCACGGCCTGACGTACTGGCTCCGACTGCTAAATAGGCTGTATTACGGTACATGGCTTACGGAAACTTATGCAACTGTCTCCATACTGCCTAAAAAGTGCATTCGCTCCACTTTCACCACACTAAACATGCCCTGATCCCCACGGTCTCTGTGAGTTTTAGGCAGAAAAGAGAGGCAGTAGCCCCCCCCCCGCCCCCCAACCCCCTACGTAATGTCAGATGTGCCTAGACTTAAGGGATCTCATAGGCTTTGTACACATGACAGCAGCCATGCCAAAACGCTATGACAAATGAAATGAATGGGAAAAGGGTGAGGGCTGCGCACGACTCCCCTGTCCCCTGGATGTGCCTATGCCGTTCGTTGTTGTCCATAACTGTGACCTGCTTTCAGAGAGGCACCGGCTCTAAGAGTCGCTTGTTTGGGACCCGGCAAGCCGACAGGTGGACAGGCACCTTCATGCCAGAGATTACCTGATAGAATAGTGATCACCTGAAATAACGCTGTAAATGTCATATGCATTTGCAAAATAAATTTGGCGAGAATAATTAAATTGTGATTGCCTTGGAGTGTGTCCGCCTAGGTCAATAATGTGAACTGATTACTTACCCTCTTCTATTTTATATGACAATGGAGTAATTGTTTATAAATCATGGCCGTATGTATGCCACACACACACCCCTCATGATGCTGGGTCCCATCAATTTGTTCTTATATTTTCTTTAACCAGAAAGGAATGTTCACACTCGAGACCAATGGTGCAAGCGTCCGCGTGGGAGGGCAAAGATGTACCACATGCGCGAAATATGCTTTAATATAACTTTGTGGTGACATTTACAGCAGAACCTCGCCATTGAGACCAACCGACAATGACTGCCGAAAGTGGTCTCAATAGAGAGACGGTCTCTTTATGGAGATTGATATTTATGCCTTCATGAAGGTTTTGGGGCCGTGAGAAATGGTCTTGATATAGAGGTGATCTTTATTGAAGGTTCTGCTGTATTTACAGTATCTTCGCATACGACAATTCATCTTCCAATCATGTACAAACATAATTGGAGGTTCTTTTGTACAAAATGTTACGTCATGCGCCTACCATTTCCTGATCAGTTCCGTAACAATATCTGATTCAATATTTGCAGATTCTTTACTTATAATGACTAAATCAACGTCGTGACTGAGAGCCACTGATCAGCATATAATTGGTTACCCTTTTCGTACTCGTCGCTTTGTGCAGAGTTGAATAAAACGTCGGGCCTGTAAAACAATATGCAATTACAGCAGAACCTCTCTATTGAGACCAGCTTATTAATGAGACCTTTTCTATTATAAGATCATTTCGCATGCATGGTTTAAAACATCCATAAATAGATACCTCTATACAATGACATCTCTCTAATACGATCACATGAGACCAGTCTCCCGAGTGTCTATTTGCTGTCTGAAAAGTTGAACTACTTTAAAAGTAAAAATCAGTTTATTAAGTAAAGCATGCACCACTAACTATAACGGCCACCAGGCTTTTAATTTGCCTTCGTCTTTCATTCCATCTATGGTCATTAATTGGCCATCAATGCATAGATCTGTATCAAAGATACACACGCGGACTTAAGTGTTATGTTTGATATGATAACCACTGCGAAGAGTATAATATTTAGAGATTTTTTCTTTTAGAAGTTAACTTTTGTTTCACCCCGTGTATTTATTATAATAATAGAACCTTTTAAACATAGGCAGATCCAGGGGGAGGCGCAGGGCGCGCGCCCCCACCCTTTCCCCACCAAAATACTTCATTTTCATATTTTTTTTTATGAAATCCCTTAAGTGCGCCGCCCCGCCCCCTTTTCCTTAAGTGCGCCCCCCCCTTCCAAAAACCTGGATCTGCCATTGTTAAAGGTCAGCCTAACACCCTTGAACACTAAAAGTTTACTTAGTGTAATAGTTTCCAAGTACAGCAGAACCTTTGATTAAGACCATCTGTATTAACAGACCACCTCTATTGGGACAATCTATCGCTGGTCCAACTCGCAACCAATCAAAAGACCATCGCAAACCTTTTATAAAGAGACTTAGACTACATTTTGACGACTTCATGGACTTGAGGTCCTTTTATGGTTTTGGTAGAGAGGTTCCACTGTATTACAGTACTACAAATCAAGTAAACGTAATCCCGTTTCACCATTACCTTTTGAGTCGAGGCAAAATCGGTCGACGCATGTCTAAATCTGACTATGAATATCCGATCAGCTTTTTCATAGCGCCTTGGGGCCAGACTAAGCTACCTACCGTTCCGGTCCAGTGAACCGACCAACAAATATAGACAAACTACAGACGACACTGTCAAATCATAAGTGGGGTTTGGTGCGTTAACAGTGCCAATATAGTGGACTAATATTCTAATAGTTAACATCACAACTAATACTTTGGTTAATATGTATGTCTACGTTGTTTTGCAATATTGTCAATTGGTGTGAATAGTCAAGGTGTGGATATTGAAACCGGGAATGAGTGTTGAAGTACTGTTTAAAGTACAGGTCTGAATTGATTGCTTGGATTATAAGATAATGAAGATTATTAGCTGTGTGGATTATTGAAAAAAAACGTACACCTATTTTAAGTTGCTAATCTGTATAGTTCAGGGATTGCATGGAGTTGTGTGTAAAAGTGAACTGTAACTATGCTAAATTGATTTAAGAATCATGTCAATTAATAATGGTGTCTAGATTGATCAGATGGATTTAATCAAAATATAAACAAAACAGCCCTATCAAAGATAGTGTGAATTATTAAGATATTATCTACACGAGGGTGTGGTAAGAACATTAAAATAGTACAATATAAACCCTGAACTGAACATGTTTGAATAGCCAAATAAAAAGCGTAATAACTGATTCTCAAGTAAGCTCTGAAAAATCATCAAAATGCTTGGCATATACGGATTAACTAGTCACCTTGTGGGCCTCACTTTGTTGGTAGCCTCGATCAGTGCCCAGTGTCCTGGCATTGAGGAAGAGTGCTACTGTCAGCGTAAGTTTGGCGTCTACGACTATCTCTACTGTGATAACTTGGGAAATATCACGCAAATTCCAGATTTTCAAAAGTCAGAGACTCAGTTCGAAGAGCTGCACATTCGCATCGGTACTACGATCAGCAAAATTCAGGTGTGTATGAAAATTTGTCGTTTTTTATAGACTATTTAATTGTTTGTTACCACACTACAGGTCATATCTTTGAGCTAGGGTGCTAAAATTTGCTTTATTAGTTGACAATACTGACCAGGAGGAGTCTATTTCACAGGGACACAAACGGTCAAAATTTGGGTCCATTCCAGACAATGGTCCATTTCTGACTGTAATAGTATTCTCTCCTTTCCTGAGTGCATTAATATGATAAATTTCTAAATTGCCGAGATTATATTTACGTGCATTGACGAAGGAAAACGAAATGCTACTTTGTCACCTCTGGTGGCACTTTTCACACTGGACATAGTCCTATGTATTCACTTAACTAAAAGTTGGTGTAGTCACATACCTTCAGTTGTAAATTAAATGGACGCATGTAGAGGAGGCCCCCAACATATAGTGGGGGCACAGTCAGATTTTACTCAAAACATTGATGAGAAAACACCATGGTAGGGCCCCAGATATTGCCAATTTTAATCAACACCCTTCTATATAGGTAAACCTCATTCTTTTATCTTGTTTATATGTAACACATTTATATTGCACCTTCTATTAAACGATGCCTTTTTATATGGTAAATAATATGTGTTTTGCAGGGAACATAAAACTAAATAAAAGAGTTTATGTAAAGAGAATCATATAAGTTTGAAAAATGGAGATTTAGAGAGAATAGTATGTGTTAAATTTTCCAACACAAACATGGACACCTTGTCAGGGTTGCATATGTTTTAAGTAACAGAATATGTGTATTGTATATGGGTTTATATATTTTATCAAAGCGTTTTCTGTCTTTATATTGGACATTTAATATTGATCCTATACATGCATTTCCCTATTATCCTTGATAGTCAATGTATTGAAAAAAGGGGTGGTTATGCAATTTTACTCCTTATTATTTCTATTATGAAATAAATCATATATGCGTTAGAGAGATCATTTGATAGGATTGAATAAAATACATTACAGTTTATGACTGAATCAGTAGTGGTGTTTAAAGGTAATTGTTTAAATTTAGGGTAATGTTATTTAAAGTTTTTGAGCGTTTTGTGATCCCGAAAGGATTAAAACCATCCCCAAAATTAAAAATTGACCCAAAAATGCCAATGAAATGGAAAAATATTTATAAAGGGTAATTGGGGGGCAATATGGTGTTGATCTGCAAAAAAATTTTTAAAGGTGCAGGTTTAGCTTGTCCCCCGCGCCCGGGAGTGGACGACAGTAGACCTTGTTTCCCCACCCAAAAAGTAAACCCCTTTTAAAAAGGATTTGTTATCAAACTTAGAAAAATTTTTAACATTTTAAAAAACTTTTTTGGCCCCGGGGCGAGTAAAAGGGGGTTTTAAAAAGGAGGCCGCTCCCCCGACACGTTTATATGCAGTTTTAAAAAAAGGGCCCCCAGAATTTTTTTGGTATTTGAAGGAAGGGGTTTCAAGAAAATGAAAAATTTTGTTTGGGGGGATTTTTTTTAGGGAAAGGGGTTTTGGAAAAAAAGGCAAAGGTAAAAGGGGGAAAGGCCCCCCAAAAAAAAACTGTTAGGCATTCAAAAAAACCAAAAAAAAATTGGGGGCATTGGAAAACCGGGAGCAGGGAAAAAAAAATTTAGGGAAGTTACCCCCTTTCCAGAACATTTAACCTTTGCCGGTTTCCCCTAAAAAAGGGGGGTTTTTTGAAGGGGCCCCCAAAAAAAAAAGAATTTTGGAAAAAAAAACCAAAAATTTTTTCACCCAAAAAGCCCCCCTTTTTTCCCCCGTTTTTAAAAAATTAGGGGAAGGAAAAAAACCCCCAAAAAATTTAAAGGGCCCTATTTTTTTTTAAATTTTAAAAAAAATTTTAAAAAACCCCAAAAAAATTTTTTTATTTTAAAAAGGGTTTTTTTTTTTTTTTTTCCCCCCCCCCCCTTTTAAAAAATTTTTTTTTTTTTTTGGGGGGGGGGGGGGGGAAAAGGGGGGCCCCTTTTTTTTTTTTAAAATTTTTTTATAAAGGGAAC
>CM032664.1:3999626-4105076 GCA_019095985.1 Streblospio benedicti
ATCTTGAGCTGGTACTTGGCGTTTTTGGTGCCGGCACGCGGGTACCGGTACTCGTCGTACGTGCTGTTGTCATCTGTGGAGGAGACGATGTGCAGCAGCTCGACGTCAGACTCATCCACCTCCTCGTACAGGATGCGGTACACAGGACACTCGCTGTCTGAAGGTGTAATGACCCGTAATGATTTTAACAACACAATTAGATGTTAATCCACGCCTTTATTGTCCAACATCAAAACAACAACAACCCTCTCTACAGTTTGATGGAGGTTCATTTATCCTGGATTTAATAGACATGCATACATATTTATTTATTTTAAACAGGATAATAGTTCAATTACATACATTGAGCAATGACTCTCGTACGTTAATATCTCCACGTCCCCACGTCGCACGTATCATGAAAGTTACACGACGTTTCACGTTCTACGCATAGGAATAGCCTAGCTAGAGGCAGGGATAATCCACATGTTAAATTCACCTATGAGCTAAAGTAATTCAATCATCAATCAAATCCTAAGTTTATTTGGACAGGCCCTAATTTTTCTTTGTTCAGAGGTAAGGGTGTGGCCTGGCTGTCCAAAAATAATGAAAAAAGATTACCATCAATTCTATATGTAATGAATCATGGCATAACCGCTAAACAAATAAAACGAAATTTAACTGCTCATGATACATGGCTATTTGGCACTTAGTCAATAACCCTATGATTTTACCATGGTTGATGACCTACTTTTGTTAGCTTCTTTTGGCTGCCACCAGTAGCCTGTGTAGCGGTCAAACTCTTCTTGGACCACAAACGAGGGCACGCCGGCACTCTTGGTGTCTTCCTTCAGGCTTCCCAGACCTAAAGCGTACTCGATGTGTTTATCAGCTGCCATTAAAATGTACAGTGCAAAAATGTGTGATAAATTTTGTCTCATACTGTAAATATATCCAGATATTCTTTCCATTCCAAGCAATTGCTTTTCGCCACACGTACAAACAATAGAGCAAAATCTTACCTTTATTGGTAAATGTGAGTCTGGCATAATTTTCTGTGACCACATTGTTGACCCATATGTCATTGCCACTGATGTATGCCAACAGGTCCGAGTTTGACGGACAGATCTTGGAGTCCAGTCGGGGGTGGGTTGTGACACATTTCACCTCATGTGGAAAGACGGGTTCGATCTACGGTTAGAAATGTCACAATTCATATTCATTCAACATCTAAAATTCAAATTTTTCATCTCACACTTTGAAAATTTAGCACTTCTATAAGCTATCATTCAAACTTCAAAAAGAAAACTAAAAAACCTTAAATATTCATATCTGAAAAGAAATTTTATTCACTGTTCTCAAATGCTTTACCTTTAAATCATCATCGGCGACATCTGTGCAATAGTAAATACTGCTTGCTGCTGGGAAAACAAATCTGATAGAATCGTCATTATAGTCATAAGACGTGATTCCAAATGATCCCATTCGCTGTCTTTCTCGCAGCAACTGTTCCTCTCTTGAGTAACGTCCTTTCAATGGTGCAGCCGCAAACGCTTGTAGTAGTGACGTCCATCCTTCTGGCGAATCTGGCACGTTTTCCGGACTGATATCCTTGTACATTATCGTGTACTCACGCCCGCCTTGCGGCACTCCTAGAAAATACAGGCGCGTCACCGTTCCCCGCGGAGTTTCCATATGACGGAAGTTGAAGTTGCTGGGAACACGGTTGATCAGCGATGCTCCGAGCCGACGCGTCTGCTTCACCGCTTCCCGCAACTGCTGCCATGACTTTTTTGTCTCTGCTGCTGGGTGCTTTGGACTAAACTGACCGTTTGCTGAATCTTCCAAATGAGTAGTCGGTGGTGTCCCAACAGACGCCATCTACAATAGTAAGACAGAATACAGAATCACGCATACAATGCATTAGGAGGATTAGACATCCAGGTTAAATGTTCGATATATTATATGTTAACACTGGGTTCCAATGAACTAACAAAGAATCCGGCAGAAACCTGTCCATCTTTTTATTTTCATCTTCTAGATCACATGAAACGTTAGTCTGTTGTAAGTTTATTAATTTCAGTTGTATAGTTTTGTTTAATCTATAATAACATGCAATGAGTGATTGCAAAATTTAGTTTTTCAGTGTAATGCATTTTTTGGTTTGGTTTGTGTACTTTCAAATAGTACTACTTTGTACGTTTATAGACAAAACTTGTAAAGATAGCAGTTTCTTAGAATAGACCATGTTTAAAACTGATATATTGGTTATAGCTTTTAAATTTAAGTTATTTACGTCTTTTTATACTGAATTTTGTTTTTGGTAAATGCTTGTTTCATAGCTCTCACATAAAGCACATGATGTATCTGGGTAAATTTACAAAAATCTTTACACAAAACACTTTTATTTCTATATGTTTTTTGTAAATATATTGAGGCCAGTATTCATTTGGATCAAACAAGAGTAATCCTAAAAAATACATCAATTTTGGCATATCAAAACTTTGGACAAAAACAAAAAGAAAGTAACAAATTTAAAACAAAGCATATCAAACTAATGCCAAACGAAATTCAGTCTTCAACAGGATTGCTTTAAGATAATGTTTTGCAAATCATGGCAGGATGGAATGAAAAGAAAAACAAGTAACATATACTACAAAATACCATATATGTATCCTTTGTGTTGTCTGGTAACTTTATTCTGCTACTTCCACGTCTTGATGAATTGTGTTTGATGTATCTAGAGCGATACACAAATGTTAATCCTCCATTTCTAATATTCAAATCATCTTTTCCATTAGAATTTAAACTCATTTTGCTTCTCTTTTGATATTGAGATTCAGGCAGTTGTTCAAAAGAGAAGGAAGTAAGCACCCCAACTAATACTATATTGCTGGTGCTGCCTAATGGGTATCTATGGCAACCAGACCAATCAGTTGGCATAAACATGTTCATTTAAAGGTCCCCAATATACCCCCAGCAAAATTAGGGGCACATCAAGGTCACAGTATACTGGGGTGCCAATACAATACCTATTATGTAATAACTGAAGCTGTACAATGTATACATGCATCTTAGAGCACATAACATAGGCAAGTTGCTATATGTGAATTTCCCACACAGTTTGGTAATGTACAACGAAGAAACCAAACAATCATTACACTGTGAGATTGATCGCCTTCAGTAGCATATCTGCTAGATTCATTTTAGATTATTTACCAGTTTGTGTCTACTATTTGGATAACAAATTTACAACTTATGGTATGAAGTTGTAAACAATTTAATTAATTTCATTGTCATCTTGTTATCTTACAAATCAGTGCACTAGAGGTGGGAATGGGGGTATTTTTTACGATCTATTATTGGGACCCTTTGTATGTCCGACAACACATCAATTTGTCTTGGATTTAGTACAAATACATAAAGAACATATCCAGTGAACCATATGACAACACACACCAGCTAAAAAAAGACCTGGATGCACAATTTTTGCAGTGATACATGCCAAAAACGTACAACAGGTAATAGACGGAATAAACATGCAAAATAGAGACAAATAATCAATGATGAATTCTAGTTACGATAAATGTACTGAGGTACCCAAATGATGTATAATGGGGATGTTTTTATCAATCAGTAAACCAATGGTATGATGTACCATATGTTTTTTAAAAAAATAAGTAGAGACTACAATACTGCTGGATATAGTATTTTATAGACACCACATTAAGCTTGGTGTTAAAATCATTTTAAAATGCATGAAGTATTTTCACACAGAAATACCTGTACCCTACTTTTTATTCGAACCTGTATGATGCATTTTAAACAGCCATGAGTTTTAGTACTTTAATATTCTAGTTTTGTGAACACCTGTTTACATTATTTTACCGTAGATGCGCGCGTGAATACAATGTCAATGGTGTAGCCCTATAATGGAATTAGAGCATCAATTGCACAGTTCGGCCATACACAGTGACACAATCCGTGAATTGTGCATATGACGTGATCTCCCCGTTGTGTTTGTCATTAAATTCTGTTATACGTATAATTCAAGCTTTATATAATATGTGTATGGCCGGTTTTAGCGACTGGTGATCTAATGCTCAAATTTAGTATACTTGACGAGGTGCCCTGGCTACCAGAAAAAAAAGTAATTAAAGAAAGTGGTAAATTTGACGACGTAATTAACCCAGGTCACTGCGTCACAGCTCATATATCCATATATGGATATTTTAATGATTAGTCTAGTCCAGCCCAATTGGTTTAGGTACCAGTCTATTCAGGAGACCTATCATCTATGGGCATGCAGGGGTTCATATCACTAAAGAGAACATTTAGCAAATTTGTAGGAAAGGTTACAGTCCTATTCTAAGATAGCCTTACACAATTAGGCTTGGTATGTACATTTCATACATTAATTAACAAAACAATGAGAACTATCTTAGAGGTCTAATTCTAAGATACCAATGTCCAGGAACCAGTTCAAACTGCTATGGATTGTTTGCCAACGTTCTCTGAAGTCTAATATACATGACGTATAGCTAATTATGAAGAAATCGAATGGCAAATAAGGATTGGGTGGAATTGAACCATATACAAGGAATATGAATGATGAATTGGCATCATTAATGGTGTCATGAAGCATTTACTTACTTAACAAATTTAATTAAATGTGTTAGCTTTCCGACAAGAAAATTTCATGAGTATAAAAAGCATACAACTTGCAATGTTAGCAGACTAAATTCACAGCTTCGTGTTCGATATTGCTATTCATATTGTTTGATACCGAGTGCCCTGAGTGGCTGGATGACTGGACCAGATCATTTATTTGGATATTCGACCTGTCATATGTGTTAAGTTGCACATGTATATCGTTTAAAAATAAATGTGGAAATGAACATGCAGTAATCTAGTAGATTCAAGTCACCATTGTCAGTCACTGGCTGAATATCTGTCTTATAATACTAGAATATAGTAATCGAATGCATAAAATGTTAAATAGGGCTCAGACCACCAAACAAATTACTGCGAGTGTTTGCTAAAGATTATAATTTTTGAATAGAGGATTTCATTTGCTGAGCAGGAAATTCATATGCACATGACCACCTTCCCAGGGCTATGGCAACCCCCTTATATGATATTCTATGCGAATCCAACCCACTGGTATATATGGGCTACCAGCTCGTTAGACAAGAACACAAAATTTATTGGCAGTCATGGGCCCCCTACTATTTCTTTTGTACATAAATGACCTACCATCTGTTCTCAATCCATCCACTTCATGCCGTTTGTTCGCCGATGATTGTTTGATCTATAGATCAATCCACTTTATGGAGGACAAGGTCATTCTACAAAGGGACTTAGATTCACTCTTTGAGTGGGGTCAGGTCTGGGCTAGGATTATTAAATTAATAATCCTAGGTCTGGGGCCTCAAGTTCAATGTATCTAAGTGTAATATCCTCCACCTTGCTAGACAAACCCAGAAACCTGTTCGTTTCTACACCCTAGGCAGTGAGATTATTGGTTCTGTACCTGAGGCGAAGTATCTGGGCGACACACTGTCAAACAACTATGGAGCCCGGTCTTCACAGTGGAGGCCTCACATCCTGGATAGTTTCCCGTGCCAACCAACTTCTGGGGTTCCTACGTAGGAATCTCCGCGGTTCTCCCTACAGACTGAGAGAGACAGCATATTTCACAATCGTCAGGTCATCATTGGAATATTGTGGGGCTATTTGGAACCCATCAGTTAAGGAGGAAATTGATTCCCTAGAGATTGTGCAGAGGCGAGCAGCACGTTGGGCTCGTGGAGCCCGCGGTATCATATCAGTCACAGGCCTACTGCGTGACCTAGGGTGGCAAAGTCTAGCAGACCGGCGGCGAAATCAGATTTTATGCCTATTTTATAAACTTTTGCATGGAGGCCTGGATTTGCCGCCAGAGAGCGTTGGCATTAAACTATATCAAGGTAGAGCCACTCGGGGCTCTTACCAGTGGAAGATAGTAAGACCTTCAGCCGGCGATAGGCAATCTCCACTGTGGAAATCAACAGTTTTAAGAACAATCCCGGAGTGGAAGTCTTAACCCAGGAACTGTCAATGCTGACTCTATTACCACTTTCAAGAGTCGGCTATCTGCCAACCCTTAGGCAGAACGTACCCTCTCCCCATTCACGCGTTGCCTCATTAGAGGAGGCCAGTCTCTTATCTGAGACTGGCTAATTTGTGAATTATCTATCCAGATCCAGATACAGGCCTGTATGATACGAAAGTCGAGCTCATACGCGTACGAGCCAAATGGCAAGCTCATAACCCATCGCTTTGTAGATTCAAAAATTCAGTCATTGATATTTTTTTTTAATGTGACTTGTATGTTTCAAGAACTATTGACAAAATTGTAAGTGTAGAACTATTACACATCTTTAACAAAGATTTTCATACACAATTCATTCCTCTATATTAATATGAATAAAATGCCCCATATAACAAGGTAATAAACCCTGATTAATAAAGATGCCTGCTGAAAATTGCGGTGATGATCTTGGACGCTTTCACCACGTTTGGTCCATTAATATAAGGTTTCCATTTAATTTTTTTCTTAATTGACTTTGACAATTCTGTAATAATCCATTTACATGAGCAAATTCGACTTCGAATCGAATAAAAGATTTCTAATTGAGCCTGGTTATACACATTAAAATACTAAAGCAATAACTTAAGCAAAGCTATTCAAATATTTTATGTATGATTGAATTAAAAAAGAATATATTTTCGGTATACATGATATACGATAAGAATTCAGTGATGTCATTTAAATTGAAAGACCAAATCAATATCTTAAAATTTATTTTCATGATCCTTTATTATTTGACAGGAACAACAATTACAAGTAATACACATGTACACACCCAAAGATCACCAGTTACCTCAGCTGGAATTCTCTTTGCTATTCCCATGTAGAATTTTAAGTATTCTATGTAGAAATTAGAAAATGTACATAGAAATAGCTTTTGGTATATTCAAGAAAATATGGACCTACTAATTAGTCGTCCTAAATATTCCGAAATGGAGAATAGCCTTGATAAATGTGCTTTCTACTGAACATTGGCCATTATTGGTTGTGATAAAGGCGAAGTATTTTTACGATCCTATCATAAATATTTACTTGTATTAGAACTAGACCAAATTTTCACACTGATTTTGAAAATTTAATTGATATTATTCTACCCCTAATATTGAGCTATTGACCAATCTTAATTAAAACTGTGCCAACTATCTGTTGTTTACAGATGACATCACAAAGTTAACCAAACACGACATTTCATTGATTTATTGTTTAAAGTTGATGTGCATGGTTTCAAATTACCCCTTTGTTAAAAATTCCTAAACATAAGAATTTCTAAGAAGGAACCTTAAAATTATGAATAGCTTTCAAAATCCCAGCTCTGGACTAATATGTACCCCTACACATCCAGTATAATTTTAAAACACGAAGGAAACGTTCTATTTTCACTGTACCAAACTGAACGACAGTTCAAGTACGACTGACATTATATTCAATATTATTACATAGCAAAATTCACACACTGTTAATGTTATGCATTACCCAATAGCTTGTTCACAACAGCAGACATTAACAATCCTAATTTAAAGAGGCAATAAATATAATAGTTTATTTCTGAAGTATCACATACATAAAAAATGCTCAATATACTGTAAACCCGAACATTATGTTAAAAACATGAAGTTATTTTTCAAACATATTTTAATACATATATAACATTTTACAATGGTTGAGCTCTCTTTCCATGTATGAAACATCATAATCGTCTAACATTTCACATTCTTGTGCAACAGTCAATCATATGGGGTTATTTCAGCAGTCTCTCTAAATACATAGTATTCAAAAGCAATTAACCCGCACACACACGTTTGTAACATCGGAATGCTACAATTTTGTTTTCTTCCATACTGGTTCATCCTTCGTCTCTCCATCAGAATCTTCTTCGACTTCTTGGAAAATGGGCTTAGGGGCATCTCTGAAACACAAAACAATGGTAATAGTATCTTTTTGTTTCTTCAAGGGTGAGTTGAATCTACAACTGTAAGGGCTTTATGTCAAGAGAGTTGTCTGGCATACTTGTTTTTGTGAGTTATAATATATAACATTTAAATCAAAATGACAGTATTTTTATGGGTTCTCTTAACTAATCTCCAAACGCTTCATTTCATTTGCTTCATCTAAATTGTTTCTTGGCGCACTGTGCATACATAAGCTTATAGCTTCTTCTTTGCAAAGGCACATGGATGAAAGAATTCGTATATTAACAGAAAGTTCCCTTACTTGCCACCATAGGCAGGTGCGATCCAGAAAGGGTTTTCCTCGGCCTCCTTGGCGTGCCGGAGGATGGCAGCGCGTGGATCCTTGTCGCGGTCATCCGGCTTCCTCTTCACCAGCAGCTGAGACACGTACTGCGAGAGTGTTGCCCCCTGGTTCGCTACGCGACCGCCCGTGCCTGCAGTGATCAGCGTCAGAATGTGTCATTTGTGTCAGGGCACGGATCCCACAGATTTTGTATGTTAAAATTCAATGACGGATTTTATTTTTTCCAAGACATTTTTCAAGATACGTAGCTTTCTTGCACATTTGTAGATGCACATTTCTTACCTAAGTCTTATCTCAACCCACAGGTTAACATTATGAACATGGACTTGTCAAGGCAATGTGAATAATAAAGCGGTGCAACTGACGATGAGTTGCCCTGACCACGTACCTGGACCAGCCATGGGCATGTCTGGCCGGTGAGATTTCTTGGGATCTTTGCGGTCCTTCTCCTCACTTCCTCTCGTCCCCATTGGCTTCTCCTTACGGAACATCGGCAGAGCATGAGCTGGAAACAAGGTAGAAAAAACTTTACCAGAAGCCAGATATGATGAATTTGATAATGAAAAATAACTAGACTCATTAAAATTTGTTAATCAAGCTAAATATTATAATCTCTACTGTAAATGTGAACTACAATAGGGTGGCTTCGTTTTTGTTACTTTATCTGTTTAGCTGCATAGCAGAGCCCTGCACGGGTGATAAGTTTGCGCCCACACCCATCCCTCAAGTTTATTGTGAGACCCGCACCCACACCTGCACATTAAGAACATCGAAACAAACCCACATATAAAATGATTTTCGTCAGATGTAACTTGCACGGTGCACATAAAGAGTCGCCTATCTCCCTAATGTTAAACTGGAAAATTGTAGCAAGTAGAAAATGCCGGTTTCATTGTAATCATAAGTTTTACCCTGCAAACAATTTATGATCCAATTTCTTTTCAGCAATTAAAACCTGCACCTACATAAGAATTTCAAACAATCACCAGCAATAAAATATTGTATTGGACAGTGAGTTAGTGCTATGAATCTTTTGTTTGAGCACTAGGCCCCAGAAAAGAGGCCACTTACGCGTGACGATGCCCGTGGCGATCATCATTTCCACCTGCTGCGTCTTCCTCCTCGTCTTCACCACACACATCTTGGCACCCCTAGAAAACAAACAGTCGTTTTAGATATTGTATTTGATTATATTGAGTACATGATAAAATTGTCAAAATTAGAGTATAACATTACAACCTCGCGAATAACTTATTGTTCTGATAATCGTATATATTGCTGAATTGCATAAATTTCCCTTGGTTGTATGTATGTTATCCATTTATTCAATCTCCACTGTGATATACTTTCAATTTGACAAGCTTTATATTTATTATCAGTTCACATAGAGCACCCCACCATAGACGAGGTAGTCACGTATTTGTCTTATTCACTACCAAACCATTTAAACAATAAATAGGTATCTATAAGGGATGAATACAAGCACTTCATTTTGGACAAAATTAGCTCATTCTGATAGGTTGCGGAGAACAATAACTATGCTTCAACTGTCAATCAAGGTTAATGTAAATGTGGTGCTCTAGAGCCGTGATCCAAGTATTTTGCTCTCACGACTGTAAATTTTACACCAGGTCATCGACACACTTATTGATATGCAATTGATCATTTGTTCCATACTTGCACAGGCAGCTAATCACTCACCCAATCACTACTCACTCATTCTTTCAACTCCATGACATGTACCAAATTACAGTTGAGGGTACGTCGAAGCAGTGTGCAACCTGTTAGGGGAATGTTTTCTCACCACCCACCACCATACCCGACCGGGAATTTAACCCACGGCCTTCTAGTTATGAATTCATCTCCCTATCCACTCGGCCCGGAAGCTCACTGACCTGTGGCTCTTATCTGGGTCGTAGTACATCTTGACGTCTCCGTTGCCGCAGCCGACCACCATCTGGTTGAGACGCGGATGCCACAAACAACGAACCACACTCTGAAAACAAACACCACCAAAATGGTCTTGATAGCTTTGAGCTTTGGAATACATCCATACATAAAATTGTGTCACGAGACTAAGTCAGGTAAGGACTATTCACAGAGTCTCTGGTAGGATTTAAAAGGGCGTTACTAGGCGATTTTGTGCCATAAGAATGTGGGTTTGAATCCCCCCAGAACACTGTGACATAGTCCTCACCTGACTTGGAATCATAAGTCTAATGACAATTACACATGACTATAAAAATCTCAACATTAGACTCCATAAAATTATCATCGCAACCAAGATGCAGAGTTTGTTTACGCACACAGGTAAAAATTATCAATACTCAAGACAATCATGAACACTGACACAATGATACAGCTGTGTAGAGAGCAAAAAGTGTTACCTCCCCTCCATGACATCCAGCTCGGATAATGTCTCCAGGTTATTTCGATCCATGAACAAGACCTTGCCGACCCCATGACCTTTGCGCACTGACAGTCCCGTCAGCACCATTTTGTCATCAGGACTAAAGCACACATCCGTCCTGGACAATGAAATGTGATCATCATTAAAAACAATATCTTCAATATTTAAGTCTGTTGGGTAATTTCTGAATTATTCACACAATACATGTAGATAGCATAGTGCCTATAGATTCCCAGCTTCAGACGACAAACTGTGATTACTTCATATGACAAAAATCAACACTACAATTGCCTCGCCTTGCACAATAGCTAATTTCCAGATTACATGTTATTTAATATATGTTTATACAACAAAACAATTAATAATGTATACACATTGAAAAATTGGTTTATTACATATAAGAAGTGATTTTAGTCAGATGGCTCCAGGAATGTTCGCTGGCCAATAAGCATCAGGCAATGAAAAATTCATTGGGTTTCTGAAAATCTTTAGATTAAAATTATGACAAAAAAATTAATGGTAGTCACTACTTTATAAAATAACAGCCAGTTTTACATTGTGAGATCACAAAAAAGATAAAACACAAAATCTCGCCAATGAAGTAAAAAATTTTAACATCAATAAATTTTTCTTTTTGGATATTGCGAAATTGCCACAGCTAATATATTAAAAACCTATGATGTTAATGGCTTGACTAGTGGAGTATTACTAAATAACTTACATGGGAAATAGGTTTTCCAGTCCGTTCTTTGAGCACAGCGGCTGCTTGAGCTGACGGATGTCCCACAACTTGACCGTATCATCTCCTGCAACATGTAGCAGTTACATGTTGGTTTTACATACATTTTTTTTAAATTAATTTACATACATTTTTTTCTTTCATGAATTGTGAAATATATAATTACATGTATGCTCATATATGCCAATATTGAATAATCCTTAAGCTCAATCTCAAAGAGTATTCAAAACATTGCTTTGTGTATTGACATGCCATAGATGAATATCCCAATATATGCATACACATGAACAACATGGTCGCACGCATGGTAAATATGATAATAATATAGTAATTGTTGGACCAACTTCGGAAAGTGTATGTCTTGACATTGTCCATCCATTTCTGATTACCTCACATAGCAACCTCTAGTCACAGAAAAATCTTGAAAATACTCTTCTATTGTGTTATGTCCACATAACATACTGTAGAAAGTAAAATATAACTACTGATAGCGTCTGTGTTGATGCTGATCGTGATAATGACCAAGTTGAGGAATTAAAACAGAACACATTTGAATGAAACAGTTTATGAGGAACATGCCAACACATGTTGAGTGATGTGGTTTAGTCATACGATTAAGTACCTGTCACCATGATTTGAAAATATAACAATCCCTTTTATTCATTAATATTCGATATTGTTTTCTTAATGTATTTACCATTTGTTTAGAAAATCATAATTTGTTGTTCCTTTTGAATGGATTTATATTTACTGTTCAATTGTAGACAGAGGAAAAACTGAATGCGTTTCCTGAGAGCATCACAGAACTCAGAACTGAACTCCAACAGGTTTGTGTAATTTCTGGCCCATAATATAACTGAATTGCAATTTCATTAGAAATGTTAGAGTTCTAAGTCAATTGATGCATACTAGAAAAATGTTATTATCGATGTCAAACGTAAAATTTCAAATAGAATAATTGTCATATTGATTTCACCATTGGCATTATAACTGTAACTTCAATCTGCCATTGCGTCTTATTTTGTCGCGTGCTGCCACCTAGTGATAGAAGTCTTTGATGATAGATATTTACAATATTCTAAAATATTAAGAGTAAGTTTTAAATGGATTTATCATAAAATTAGTATTGTGATGTGTATTAAAAATATCGTCGTGGCAATCTATATACTGGGATGTTTAGTCAAATGTTCAAGCTGAAGAATATAAACGGACACCACGTAAGCCATGCATCTATGTAGTATACATAGATATGTATCCATGTAGTGTACATAGACGAGTGACGTTTCATGCACACAGAAGACTGGGTGATGGGTAGGGGGTTGATGAGTTAAATACAGTATTGATATCTTGATCCTAAATTTGACGCATTATATTTGCTACTGTAGGTGAAATATGGGATGACGATTATCAAGAATAGTGTCCAAGGTAAGTTGTTGAACACACAGTAATAATTTGTTTGTAAATGTACTAGATATTCCTAGTCTACTGTTCTAAGCTTGATTGCCCTACTTTCATTGAGTATGTATATATCATAGCTAGACCCGTTTACTTTCAGCCCCTTTAGGCCTTTACCTTCACCCCTACCACATGCAGTTTTTTTAACATTCTTGACGATCGTCTGTCAATGACTTTGCCATTGATAACTTTGCTCAACAACCACATGGTTAATGTTGTGTCTGTGTTTCCCGGCCGATGTAATAACTCCTCACCCTTTGGTCATCGGTCCAACTCATTATCCACATGGATAGACTGGATAGAATAATTGAACCCAAAACGGTAGAAGAAAAGAAAGAGAAGAAAATGGAGAAAGCTAAAAAGAAGGTACAGAAAGAGATCATACAGCTCAGAGGTGAAGATAAGAATGACGTTGAGGATGACAAAGAGACACTTTCTTACGAGCACATTGGTTTAATAAGTATCTTATTGCAATTGAACACATCTTACGAGCACATTCTTTTCTTGATGGCAATGATAAGAGTAAGAAGCTGAATGAGAATGGTGGTGGCACAGTAATAAATCTAGCAAAGGTTAGGGGACTCAGGGATTCCACGGAACTAAAAACGCACAAGAACATAGAGCGATACCGAAGATTTACAGAACGACTGCTATAAAATCATGCTCATGGGAGATTTCAATGCCCACATAGAAAAAAGCCAAACACAAGGCAACAATGGGAGAAACCTAATGAAGTTGACAAACATTCTATGTAATACCTCTACCGTGCAGTGACTTGGACAAAGACCTCCTGAGAAGATGGAGGAACGAGGTGAACCTGATGATTTATGAAATCAAGATCGTTGACCTGTGGGATAGGCGCACCGCACCCCTTATCATCAATTCATCTTGGAGGGGGATGTTGTCCAATTTATCTGAAGAAGATGAAGACCAAAAGACGAAAGCCCGGTCAAACAGCACTGGTGATTTGTGGTTGGGGTGGAGCCAAAAATATACAAAATACCCAGCTCAACCAATAAAGGAACAGGCGCTCTTCCTGAGGGAAACGTCAACATGGGGATGAAAATCGCGTTTGTCAAGGCCCAAGAATATAATTTTGTATACCATATCGTATCATCATTTTCTCTAGACAAATGCAAAGACTTTTCAATAGCCTATATGCAGGTGATAATGTTGTTTCAGGTTCATCAGAGACACTGTGCACGTCAACAGATCCAGGGATAAACACTAAACAGACTTTTTGTGTTAACCCCCTTGGATGTTGAATACCGAGCCTGTGGTAACCAAGCAAGACAAGCTGATTGAGGATAACAACATCAGGACAGTCCGAGTCAGGACAGTCTAAGAAATCGTTATGTAATATTTGTGTGGACTTCCTTAATAGGAATGCATTTTGGTTTGACGCTACAGGACATAATGCACTTCAGTGTCTTTAATTATAAAATTACAGCTGGGATTACAGAACATGGGAATGTGTTTGACGCTACAGGACATAATGCACTTCAGTGTCTTTAATTATAAATGCTGATTACAGAACATTGGAATGGGAAGAGTACATTCATCTTACAATTATGAGGCATCGCAACATGTGTAGATAAGTGTATGTCAAGTAAAACATAGCGTGTAATCAATGGGTATTTCTATATTGAACAATGGCTGAAGAAGATTTTAAGAATAAGATGAACAAAGACATGCTGGAATACATGTCCAAGCAATTTGAGGATTATGTGGGAATGATATCTCAAAGACAGCAGGGGGTAGAAAGACAACAGGTAGTCAATGAACCAGGGTCCCAGCAAGATGTGGCGGGTTTCAAAGAAGTTACCAGCGCCCAACCGCATGATACAGACCACCAGTATGCAATGCAGGAGGAAAATGCTAGTCTAGAAGAGGAGGACCTGGAGTACGAACAAGGTGACACAAAGGGTGATGTGTACTTAAGGCAGATTAGTGTTAAACCAGGTGCAGTGAAGGAAATACAAGAAAGTGCAGTAGCAGCCGCAACCAGTCCAAATGACATTCTTAGAAAATATAGACAGGACATGGAGGTCACGGAGTACGGACCTAAAATTAATGAGACAGTGGCAGAATTCTGCAATATGCTAAGAGCTACAGGGCTATCCAGTAAGGCTTACCAAGAAACTATGAATGGCCTATTGTCCCCTGAAAACGTCCCTTTAAAACAAGTAAAGGTGAACGAAAATATTTAGAGCGCTCTGCAAGACCCAATAAGGTATCAAGACATTAAGAGACAAAAAGAAACTAACGTGTTCGTTAAAGCGATAAATGGTATGGCAGAAGCCATGCATGACGTGTTTGAGGTTGCACGCGACAATTCTCGCCTAAACAAAAGTTTCCAGAAAATGAGTGAAGTGTATTCTTTATTGGCAACCGCACATAAGCACAAAAATCAAATGTGAACACATTTATTGAAACCACACATTAATTCGGAGTATGGACATTTATGTGCATCATCAACGCCAGTAACGGATTATTTGTTTGGTGATAATGTGGCAGAGCTTATCAAAGACCAGACAGGCCAACAAGGTGGTGAAACAGTTAAAAAAGCAAGTACCACCTTCAACAAATGCAACTAGGGGCGGATATTACAGACCGCATGCAAGATTTAGTATTGGTAGGGGTAGAGGAACATATGTCCTAAGCCAAAGAGCGTCGGAAACCTATGTCCCTAGAAGTGAAACCACAAAACCGTACAACCGACCCCAGCAGGATATCCGATTCAGGTTGAGATTTAATTGAAGGTTTTACGGAAGGTTTAGAGCGCACCAATCATCTGTGCAACCATGCAATTGTGTTCATGGTTAGAGGTATAACAGCCAAATGGAAACAGCCCATCGGATATCTTTTAACATCTGGTCCTTTGAGTGGTAATGAAATGAAAACGTTATTATTACGTGTTGACAAATTAAAATCCATTGGCTTAACACCTGTTGTCACTATTCTTGACCAAGGTAGCAATAATAGAAATATGATAGAAAAACACTTGTGTGTTACAAGTGACAAACCTTATTTTATTTATGATGGAACAAAAATATTTATTATGTATGATCCACCTCATCTAATAAAGAATGTTAGAAATAATTTTAAAAAGCATGGTTTTACTGTTGATAAAGATTTGATTTCATGGAAGCATGTGGAAGAATTTTTTCATGAAGATTCATCCAAACCCATTCGTCTAGCACCACGTCTTACCAAAACACATTTGGATCTTCCACCCTTCATCCCAATGAGAGTTAAACTTGCCACTCAGTCTTAAGTCATTCTGTTGCTACTGGTATGGCATTTCTAGCTCAATGGGATATAATTCCCAATGAAGCAAAACACATCTCTGATTTTATATAGCAGATGGACCAACTTTTTAATTGTTTTAACAGCATGACACTCGTACAAGCTATATGAGGCATGCCATATCTTCTTCATCTGGTCATGTTGAACATCTTAAAATGGAAGAGATGGTCCTGACAGAATTCTGGAGAAGATTAAGAATACATGTACCTGGCTGAACAAGTGAGGTGAGTGGTCTAATGCTATTCTAAGAGATTGTGAAGCAAGTGAGCCATGTATATTGATATTCAGATGTATCTCTGCAGTTTGATGTATGTAATCAGTTGCATTTGTAAAACAAAAGCTAATTTTGCTCACATTCATTCTAGTGTGTCGTATTGGAAGCCTGTGAATAACAGGTTAGAAGCATTTGAGGAGCCTGTCACTGGTTCCATAATAACAACACAATTGGGTTAGGCAGACCCGCAAAAAGTTTACTTTTTTGCTGGTAATTATTATCTACTTGAAATGTATCTTTATATCTAGTAACATTCAGTTGTTTACGTTTTTTATTAGACTTAAATGCTCATTTAGATGCAATTAAGAGACAATATTGAGTTAATGTGTACATGGAGAGGACTTTTTTCATGATTTTGATAATGTTTATGTTTAAAGTAAATATTGAGGGGTGAACTGTATTGCTAGTCACAGCTATGATCTCTTATGAAAATATCTACTCATGTTAGCATATTATCAATATTAGCATATGTCTAAATAGAAGGTCTATATTAGGTGTGACTGCTAATGAAGCTTCTACCATTGATGGCAACAGAGCACTAGAGGGAGAAATTGCTGATGATGAAGCTGCAGGTAATCAACCTCATGTTAGCATGTATGCAGTACTGTTAGATTAAGAAATTTTAATCATTCAATGGAAATGGTGTTCTGAATGGCTGGTATGCTTTGCCAATCCATAAAGAGCCAAATATTCAAAGAGACAATACTGAGAGAATGTATACATAAAGTACAATTTTAAGAGTTTGACATAATATATGAGAGTCTGATATATTTCAAAGCAATGGCTTTACATTTGATTTTTACATACTGATAGTCAATTTGTTTTGCATTTTTGAATGCAGACTATAAAAGCAGTTTTAAATTTTAACTGTACTTGTACATTGTAGTACTACCATAGGTTGTACTTTATTGCAAGTAATAATTTCTTCATTTATGCTGAAGATGTGTCAATGACATGAAATATATTCAATAAATCATTGACTAAAAATAATGTCTATGATAATCAATTAGGTTGTAACATTTTAAGATAAAAATGTAATAGACTGCTTCTTTTTTAAATGAAGGATAAAATTGGTCTCAGAAATGGTTTTACAAATCATATGAAAATCCATCTAAATCAACCACAAGTCTAGTTGATATAAAAGTAGATGGTGGTATATTTTCAGTGGAATGAAGACATTGTTGGAAGACCTCTCCAATCTTCACACAGAAGTAATATTTTGGGGCAGAAAATGTAGAGGTGAGTATTTCCACTTACCGAACAGTTCAGGCTGCTGTGCTTTTTATTTATTTGCATGGTACTTGCATGAAGAATGGAGCCATTCTGGTGTGTGTATACGGATATATCTATGTAGTGAGTGGAACTTTATAAGTTATTCAATTCAAAGTGACATCAAAGAAACTTGAAGGCAATACATGTACATAGACGAATGATGACAACAACACGTTGTACATGATGTTAAGTCCAATATGCGTATATGGAAAGTACCAAATGATAAGACAAAACACTCATGCATCACAGTACATGTCCATTAGTTACATGTTTTTTTATTGTTCATGCATGTTCTGGTAATTTGGGAGTGTATTTTCGATATCGCCATTCGATGGCATGTATCAACATTATATTAAACAACAATACTATACTGATGACCATGTAACACAATATCAGTCTCACATTTGTGGATTTGTATTCTTTCTAGCCCCCAAGCAGCCCAGTTTGAAATGGCGGGCTCCAGAAGTAGGCAACAGAAAATTAGTAAAAGTAGCAGGTATATAAGATTTACATATTTTATGTAAAAATGAGGCATTTATTTATGTAAAAATGAGGCATATTATTGTCAGAATAGATTATAGGTTGGGTAATATCTTATGTACAAAACATGGCAACACTTGACCAACCAATGCTATGTTGATAAAGAGTATCAATATGATGTCCATAATAACTTTTATTAGGTCACCTGAGTTATTATCAGGTGACCTATTGCTATGGGTTGGTGTCTTTTTAAATCTGTACATGTATGCTCTTGCCTTTTATTCAGATCGAGACACTGCTCTGGCTAGAGCCGAAGTCGTCAAAGTAGAACGCGCACAAATATCTTTAGACCGACAATTACGGCATCGCCAAGATGTAGAGGTATTTATTGATTTCATACACTACATCGCTTTATCAACTCTTATTAATTTTGTAAAATGTGTAGTAGGTACAAAATATTTTTTTTAAACAGAAACTGGCTTGGTTGAAAAAAAGTCAAGTCCAACTCTAAGCGTGTAGCCCCATGTCTGTCAGGACGGGAAATGACGATTAATGCTGTACTTATGTTATGGGAAATGATTCATTCAGATTATGGTGTAAAGTTTTTAATGACTAATAGATTAAATCAAGATTGTGTTGAAAATCTTTTCTCCATAATTAGGGCTAAAGGTGCACAATGGGATAATCCCGACGCCAGTCAATTTCGTGCTGCACTTCGGCAAGCTATGGTAGACACACTGTTATGGTCCCCATTAAAACATCAAACTGTGAAGCTGATGTGGACAAATTTATATGTAATTTAGACGATTTCAAAAATGTAAATCATGTAGCAGTTCAGAATTCATCTACAACCTCTATTTATGATGAATTGCCTTTCAAAGTTAAATCCATTTTATCAGTATGCAAGCTCCCAGAAACCAATGAAGGTCTTTCTAATCAGGAAACAAATGTCTTAGCTTATACATCAGGCTATATCATTTAGAAACTGCAATTGAAAATATGTGATCGATGTTTTCAGAAAATTGTTTCTCCAATAAATGAAGATGACCCAAATCATCAGTTTATAGCAAAAAAAAAGTTATGTCAATCTAAAGGCACCAAGCAAAATGCTGCTTGGAATTGTAGAATTATTAGAACTTAAATACAGAAAGGTTATTGATATGTATTTTCATTAAATCTCCCCGGACGAAGTCCGAGGGGAGATTTCTAGCTTTAGTGCTGTCCGTATGTATGTCTGTCCGCGTCCACATGCTTAAAAGCTTATAACTTGAACACCATGAGAGCTATTGCTTTGAAAATTAAATATGTTTAGTTTGAGGACAATCGTATGTCTCAAAATTTTTTTTTGTACTTTGGCCTACTTTTGACGAACTTATGACCTTCGTATGTATGTCTGTCTGCGTCCACATGCTTAAAAGCTTATAACTTGAACACCATGAGAGCTATTGCTTTGAAAATTAAATATGTTTAGTTTGAGGACAATCGTATGTCTCAAAAAAATTTTTTTGTACTTTGGCCTACTTTTGACGAACTTATGACCTTCGGTACAAATATCTTGTTACCGCACTTCAGGGAGAAGTATTTGGCCGATTGTCGCCAAACTTCATATATAGCTTCGATGTACTACTCTCCAGACCTGATTAGAATTTGGTGTACTTTGGCCTACTTTTGATGAAGGTACGGTGTTTTAAAAAAAATATTACGTAATTGCGTTTATCTGTCTTCTGGGAACAGTTTATGACTTATCATCACCAAACTTGACATTTGTTATGTCTATATCACTCTTCTCACGTGATTTGATATTGGTGTACTTTGGCCTACTTTTGAACTTACGAGCATTACGTAATAAACCTTGTTAACACTCTACAGGGAAAAGTATTCGACCTATGGTCACCAAACTTCATATTTAGCTTCGTTGTACTACTCTCCAGAGCTGATTAGATTTTGGTGTACTTTGGCCTACTTTTGATGAAGTTACGATGTGTTTTTAAAAACAAATTATTACGTAATTGTGTTTATCTTGTTTATCTGTCTCCTGGGAACAGTTTATGACTTATCATCACCAAACTTGACATTTGGTATGTCTATATCACTCTCCTCACGTGATTTGATATTGGTGTACTTTAGCCTACTTGAACTTACGAGCGTTACGTAATAAACCTTGTTAATACTCTACAGGGAGAAGTATTTGGCCGATTGTCGCCAAACGTCATATGTAGCTTCGATGTACTACTCTCCAGACCTGATTAGATTTTGGTGTACTTTGGCCTACTTTTGATGAAGTCACTCTCCTCATGTGATTTGATATTGGTGTACTTTGGCCTACTTTTGAACTTACGAGCGTTACGTAATGTATTTGACTGAATGTGTTCATGTAAAAAGATGAAGGTTTTGAGACCAGCCTTGATATTTTTGTTTTAACTATATATACTGGATGGTAACTTTGTATTCTAAACTGAGAACATGATCAAATTCATTTGTAAGGCTAGGAAGGAAATGGTTATCAAGCCAGCCTTAATAGGCATGTAATAGAAGAGATTGCTTTGTTTTACTTGACCTAAAAGGTCATGAGATGTCAATGATATTATCAGTGAGTTTATTTAGGTTGACACAGTCTTAAAGCATCAATGAGTTTTTCTATCAATGCAATGTGTCACCTGTCATAAAAGTCATGAGGTACATTGTTTTTTTTCAATAAGTTAGATAGATGCCTAGACATTTGACAGGATTGCCTGACCAAGAGATTTCCCCATAATGCCTTAACCCTAGATCTTTCAAGCATCCTAATCAAATACCTTTTGTTTGACAGGATTGCCTGTCCAAGAGACTACTTATGATACAAAGTTGTGAAAATGTTTTCAGTGAGCTTAGCCAACTCGTGTTGTGCCGTGTTTCCGAGAGGGGCCACGAGGAGGCGCCACTAAATCCCTCTCATATATACAAAGTCAAAACCATAGAAATGAAAACTTTTGAATATGTTAAAATAATTCTTCTGTAATAGTCTACTGTTTTGCCTTTGTTTTCAGGTGCTTTTATGACCGTAACATGTAATTTTTTAAGTTAATCATCAATTAATAGATTCCATACAAAAGTGAAAGATATTTACAACTATTTATCTATAAACATTTACAGTAATACAAAGAACTTACATGTATGTAAACAATGTCATGATAGAATTATAATAGTCATATAAAGATTTATCATTTTGTCAGGTTGGGTGGAATTTAAGTTAATCATCAATAGACCATTAATAGTCTACATAAAGTTGTTGTTTCTTATTTCTTTTTTTTAAACTGATGAAAAACTCAAAAGAATTGCAGAAACATTCATGACATAACTGGATATTAGTGCTATGTGATTAAATTGTCTGTAGAAATTTGCTATTACAGAATCTCATTGTCACCACACCTTATCAAAATAAGACAACAGCATTATCTTAGCTGACCTCGTCCCACCCCTAAATGCTGGTGACCTCTACCCATCCTTAAAAGTCATGAGTATATAAAGCAAGCCATATTATCCAGCTAGACACTTGTATCACATTGCTGGTCAAGACAACATACATTTAAACACATTTTTATCACAATACTGGTCAAGACAAGTTTCACTTTAGAGGATAATTATATGAAAATGGATAAACAACAAACAGTGAGTATAATATTTTAACAACTAATAGTTACAAGATGATATTTTTATTCTACTGTGATTATTATGTATTATCATAGTATAATTGTGGTTTTGCTTTTCTAGATTATATATTATAGTACAATTGTGGTTTTGCTTTTTTAATATTAATCTGCTTGACAGCAACTGTAGGGGTAACCTTTTCTGACATCAATAAAAATGATTTTAAATTTTAGATAAACATTATAGTGTCATCACTTACTTCAAATATTATTATTTTGTTAAAGGTAATTATAAAAATATTTTTTTCTTCATATTGCAGATCGTCAATTCACCACCAGACCATTGCAAAATAGTTGCTGCCCTTGGCAAACTGCAGGGTCACTCAGAGGAGTTCGAGAGTCGTTTGGCAGCACTGAACACTTACATATTAGAAAAAGACTATGAAAAGGCACAGAGCCAATGCACAATCTTAAGGAGGACTTTGCAGCCAATGTTGAATGCCATAGTAAACGAGGTAAACATCGCCAAAAAAGCATCTATTGACCAATACAAATCCACAAGGCACATGAAAGAACAGCTAGATTCGGCCGAAAAGAATCTAAAAGATGCTAATGCAATGATTGAAACCTTGTTTCCAAAGGGTGAGGCTGCACAAAGCAGTTTGCAAAAGACTGAAAAAGAGAAAATAGAGAATGTTGAGGATAAAAATACAGGCAGCATTGGTGACAAAGTGAAAGATGTTGAACTTGCAGAATCTGAACGCAGTGTGGACAAACAGCTAACACAGAATGATGAGAATGAAAATGCTTGCAGCATTAGTGGTACAATGAATAAAAATGAGACCAATGAATCCAACCAACTAGAAGAAACTGGTGATATTCATATTTCTTTATCTGTTTAGGCAGCGCTCATTCAAAACCTTTCAACAGTAGAAAAACTAAACTCCTTGCATAGTCAAACTTGTTGTGCACATAAGTTAATGCTTCACTTGATGCTCAACATCCGTCTACATCACACCATCAGACAAGCCAATAGAAACTTAAAGGCTAACAAAGACTGAAAATTGATAAAAGCAAACTTAGAAAAAGCAATGCAAGACTGAAAGTTTTTAATGGTCACAGACTATCTGCTCTCTGGAGAGTGGAAGTAGTATGTGAATATAAGAATATTCTGAAAGTACTGGTATTTAATGTAGTTGAACAAAATGTACCAAGTATACTTGGACTTCCAGGTATTGAAGAATTGAAGTTGGTGAAACAAGTGTTCAGCTTGAAATCCGATAAAATTTTAAATGAGTTTGATGATGTATTCAAAGGGCTTGGATCAGTGGAAGGTGTCATGCACACCATTCGTCTCAAAGATGATGCTACACTAGTCGTACACCCACCCAGGAGAGTGCCTGTTGCTTTAAGAAGTGCATTAAAAGATGAACTGGAAAGAATGAAATCAATTGTTTGTTACAAAAAGACTTATCAATGTGATGATTGAATGTACAAGAACTTATTATATATAAAATTTCCATGTCATTATTGTATGTAATATTTTTACGTAATATTTTTATGATGTTGCATTGCATGATCATTGACTATGACTTGTATTCAGATATATAGCTAACTTGTATATAACTATTGTAGTACTTTCTTAAAGAAGGGAGATGTTGTAAGGGTTGGCTAAAAACAATATTGTCATGTAACATTTCTTGTGCGACACTCCAATAAATGGGTATTAAGCATGTTTCATGTCACATCATAAACAAAAAACCTACGACGTAATTGAATAAAATGTTGCCGTCCGGTAGTAGTACTAACATTATTTTACTGTATACTTGGGTACCACATCTAAAACTATGTTGCTTCTTGTCATGATTTAATATACATATTTCAACTATGCCTAAAGGAAAGTGTACATTTAATCCCAGATGGGTTATGCTGCGAGCATACAAAGACTGGTTACAGAGTGATAGATCAAATCCTCATTCAGCTTACTGTAGTAAGTGTCACAAAAACTTTGAGATTTCCTCAATGGGTGAAGGTGCTCTTAAGTCCCATTCTCTAGGTGCTAAGCACAGTGCTCTTTGCAAGCAGGCATTTAGTACTACCGGGCGGTTGGAATCTTTTTTCACTAGTGCAAGTACCAGTAGCACAAGTCGTTGTCCACCAGGAACCAGTAATAGTGTTACAAACTTTGCTACTAAGGCAGAGACTCTTCATGCAGAAATTCTGAAATGTGTCAGTGCCACTGACTACAGCTTTGATTCATGTAAAGATGTGAGTGATGTGTTTGCAAAAATGTTTCCCGACTCTATCACAGCCAGACAATTTGCATGTGGTGATAAGAAAACATCTTATTATTGCCAGTTTGGTATCGCACCTTATATCAAGAACCTTCTGACTCAAAAAGTCAACTGTGAATCTGGATATGTTCTGCTTTTTGACAAAAGTTTGAACAAGAAAAATAAGAAACAGACGGATGTCCATGTCCGTTTATGGGATGATGACAAGGTAAACAAATTTTTATGATTTAATCATAGTTGTTTAACGGTTAATCTTAATATTTTTGTAATTCATAGCATGTATTATGCAAAGTATAACCTTTTTTAATTGTTAACACTTGCTGTATTTGTTTGGCTATTTGTCAGTGCTAGACCAAATATTCTGTCAAGTACAATACTTTTTTTTATTTAAAACAGTTTCTTCCAGGTGAAGACAAAGTATTCCGTAGTATATATATTTTCAGGTGAAGACCAAATATTTTGACTCCACATTCATGGGACACGCAACTGCAACGGACATGTTACATCACATGGGTCGACAGAAGGGTTAAAGCGTCGAGGTTTGGTGCAAGTTTCTCTGGATGGCCCACGCGTTAATCATGCATTTATGAGAACATTTCGTGACAATATCAAAACTGAGTTTAATCAAGAATTGTTAGATGTTGGCACCTGTGGGTTACATGTATTGCATGGCGCTTTTAAAGATGGTGCCACAGCCTGTTTCTAAATTACTTGTTAGTATATATATCATCTTTAAGGACAGTCCTGTTCGACGAGAGGACTATACACAGGCATCTGGCTCCACAGTTTTTGCTCAGAAATTTTGTACACATAGGTGGTTAGAAAATGTCCTTTGGCTGAACGTACATTGAAATATGGCCAAATATATTTATGTTTTCAGTATGAGAAACAAAGTTTTCCAAACTTGATAATGAAAACTAAATCATTCCCTGATTCAATTTTGAATTGTATCAAAGATCTTCTGTAAAATTTAACTGATGACGCAAAGATCAGGAGTCAAGGAAAGTGTCTCATTTTTTTTTTTACAAACAGATGGCATGAGATCAACACCGCAGATAAGAAAGTGGTAAATATTTTTGAAGTAAGTAAAAGCTGACAGCTCCTTGTCTCATATTTTGGGCAGCTTTATGGGAAAGGGGAATTAAAACGGACATGTTACATCACATACTGAAATCGCCGAGGTTTGCTGCAAGATTGACATTGATTAATTAATCATGCATTTATGAGAAGCTCTCAGGAATATGGAAAAAACTGAGTTTAAAAATGAATTGTTAATGTTGGAAACTGTGGGTTACATGATTAAAATTGCACGGCCTTTTTAAAGATGATGACAGCCTGTTGAAAAATTACTTGTCCGTATATATCATGTTTTAGAGGACAGTGATAGTCCAAAGTGAAGAGTTTACACAGGCATGACAAACTAAAATTATTTTTGAACAAAAATTTTGTTTTCCAGGCTTAGTAGACAGATGCTTTTTGTTTGGAAATAAGTCATTTATTTAATGGTTAATACCAAGAGAAGACTGAAAGCATTATTATTTTAAGCCAGTTTTGTTACCACTTGCTTATTTATGAGAAATTGATGCTAGACCAATATTTGGAAAAGAAGAAAACGTTTTAGATTCTCATTTTTCAGGTGAAAACAAAGTAATCTTAAACTTTTTTTTTTATTTAAAACAGTTAGTTTGGGCAGGTGAAGACCAAATATAAAATATTAAGTGTGACGGGGACATTTTAGAACATAATAGATGCTTGTTTTTAAACAGTTCATTTCAGGTGAATTTAAATAACTGATTGGCCCATTTTTGAGGAACATGCTAATTGCAACGGACATGATTACCAATAACAAACATGATTTCGAGCAAGAATTTTAAAAAAGCAAGGTTGGGTTATTTACCTGTTGCACTGTCAAGTGAAAATGTTTAATCTTTTTTTTTATTACTTATGTTGAATAAAAAAATATCACAATGAAGAGTTTATTCATTACATAGGCATAAATACTGTATGGCAGAAATTGGGTTATCACAAAAATGTATTTGAAATTGTCATGATTTGAAACAAACTGCTGATATTAAAATGCCTAAAAGTGGAAACAAAATTTTTATAAAAAAATGTTTTAAGGACAATCCTGTTCGATAAGACAGGATATGCACAATTTTGTTCAGTTTGAAATTTCCACAGTTTTTGCTCAGAAATTTACCTCCACATAGGTGGTTAGAGGGTCATGTCCTTGTGCTGAACGCCAGATGGCTGGAGATCCAGATTATTATAAGTTATGGTCTATTGTTAAGTTGCTTCTTCTCCTGTCTCATGGACAAGCGTCAGTGGAAAGGGGAATTACACTTAATAAGGAACTTATTGTAGAGAATCAGCAGGAGCAATCACTTGTAGCGCAACGCTTGATTATTGATTACATGAATGACTGTGGTGGTGTACTCAATGTTAACATCAGCCAATCGCTGTTGACATCAGCAGCCTCTGCTGGAGTCCGATATCAGAATCATTTAGAAGAGCAGAGACGGCTTGCAGAACAAGAGAAAGGTGGCATGAAGCGCAAGGATATTCTTGACGAAATCGATTCATTGAAGTCTAAACGCAGTCGTTTAGAAGAAGATATAAAGACACTGGCAAAGTCAGCTGATGATTATGCAGAGAAGACTGAAAGTGCTAGAAACCTCAGTCTTGTGACCAAATCCAACGGAATGAGAACTTGAGAAGGTCTGCTAAGGAAAAAGAAGAAAAACTGAAGGAGACCATTGATATGTTAAATAAAAAAGTAGAGAGCTTGAAAGAAAAAGTTAGTTTGGGCCCTATTGATGTTATCATTGAGTACACCATCATTTTGACAGTAATAGATGTGTTTTTGAAACTAGTTCATTCAACAATTTGTTGATTTGCTTGTTTTGAAATGTAGCTATTTTCACTCTATCACAGAATATGCGACAAATATTTATAATGTGTATTCTGTTGTATAATAATAAATAACAAATAAACCTATGACGTTATTGAATAAAATGTTGCCGTCCGGTAGTAGTACTAACATTATTTTACTGTATACTTGGGTACCACATCTAAAACTATGTTGCTTCTTGTCATGATTTAATATACATATTTCAACTATGCCTAAAGGAAAGTGTACATTTAATCCCATATCATCTCTTTAAGGACAGTCCTGTTCGACGAGAAGGATATGCACAGGCATCTGGCTCCACAGTTTTTGCTCAGAAATTTTGTACACATAGGTGGTTAGACAATGTCCCTTGTGCTGAACGTGGCTGGAGATCCAGATTTTGATTATTATAATTTACTTCATCTCCTGTCTCATGGACAAGCGTCAGTGGAAAGGGGATTTTCACTTAATAAGGAACTTATTGTAGAGAATCAGCAGGAGCAATCACTTGTAGCACAACGCTTGATTATTGATTACATTAATGACTGTGGTGGTGTATTCAATGTTAACATCAGCCAATCGCTGTTGACATCAGCAGCCTCTGCTAGAGTCCGATATCAGAATCATTTAGAAGAGCAGAGACCGCTTGCAGAACAAGAGAAAGGTGGTACGAAGCGCAAGGATATTCTTGACGAAATCGATTCATTGAAGTCTAAACGCAGTCGTTTAGGAGAAGATATAGACACTGGCAAAGTCAGCTGATGATTATGCAGAGAAGACTGAAAGTGCTAGAAACCTCAGTCTTGTGACCAAATCCAACGGAATGAGAACTTGAGAAGGTCTGCTAAGGAAAAAGAAGAAAAACTGAAGGAGACCATTGATATGTTAAATAAAAAAGTAGAGAGTAGAGAAAGAAAAAGTTTGGGCCCTATTGATGTTATCATTGAGTACACCATCATTTTGACAGTAATAGATGTGTTTTTGAAACTAGGTGCTGCGTGCGCGAACTCGATTCAACGATACTATTTACAAACAAGATAGAACTTTCTTACATAATGAAACATAATCTATGACATGTATTTGCATTCCCCTGTCCGTACTTCCCCTACTTCATAAATATTTATAGTGACATCTATATATATATATATATAAGTAAAAGGCCTGTACAATAAAAGTGATCATCTTTTATTTTCAGAAGAAAATCGCCTAAAGGAAATGCTAATCTTCTGCACAGGATCAGATGAAATACCCCGATTAGGGTTCGATGTCGATCCTCTGATCACCTTTGGGCACTTGGACGAGCTGGAAGATGGGGATCATACTCGGGAATTCCCGTATGTTAATACTTGTGCGTTGAAGCTACGATTGCCTATACTCCAGAACTTTGAACTGTTTAAGAGCAGAGTAATGGCAGCAGTGGGTGGTAGCACCACATTCACTGATAAATAAATATATGGTACAAATGTTTTACTAAAAGCACACTTTTTTATGCAATGGTGTTTTATTTAAGATTTCTTGTATCATAGATAGTGACTGACAGTATCATAGATAGAGAATATTGATCATTGAGGAAAACTTAAAAATAGCATTATGCCAGTTTGGTCGTCCAGTAATGTTTTGAACAATTTTCGACTTAGGATTAATTGATTTTTATAATGTAGATATATTAAGAAAAGAGGAATGGGATAGTTACCGATTCAATATGATGTTCGTAAAACCGGCGATAGCTGTTTACCATGCATCAATCAATCGCGTACATTTTTTGCGTGAGCAATAACGTAAGTAAATTCATCCTACAGAAAAACCCTTTTACTTCTGTATTTATCCTCATAACCACAGAAATCTGTACTGTAAATGGTACAGGTCTGTACTCCCGTATTCAGACCCTCAAATTCATACGAATACGGCCACATCTGTACTACTTGGCAGCCCTGGGTAAGAGAAAGTCAGATAATATGGAACATCGACCAACTCAGACATGGGATTCGTGGCACAGTGGCTGGCTGAGGTATTGGTAAGTATTAAGTAAGATAATATGCTATGTCGAACTACTATTCAAAAATCTCATAGTTTGGCCAATGGTAGAAAAAATGAAATAGCTGACTCAAGACCAACACATTTAGATCAATTACCTACTAAAAAGATCTGTTATGAACTCTTATTGACTGATATTGGCACCATGATAGAGTGGATGCGAATATACGGATGATATTTTACGTCGAACAACTGAGATATCAGCTTCATGGCACAGTGGCTGGCGGAGATAAGGGTAAGTAAGATATAATAATATGCCACGTCGAATGACGGCGAAAAAAACTCATAGCCAACAAGAGAAGAAATAGCTGGCTCAAGACCAATAAGTTATGATCAGTTACCAGATAATAGGTTGGTGACCGATCTGGGGTTTGGTCTCAACTCAGAGGTTCACTTATCTCTCCTTCTAAGTGTCTGGAGTAATCACAGAGGACCAAAGGCAGAACTTCAGCTGAAGTTGTTGATGAAGTTCCTCGAAGGTGGATGTACCACGGCAATCTTTAGTATGTTGTAACATTATTAATTAAATAAAATTACTAAAATGTATAATTTGGTTGTAGGTGGTTCTGTCATTCTTGTAGATATTGTACTTTACACCACATAACATTAAGGTTCAAAATAACAGTTAAAAAATTTAATTTTATGAATATTTGATTGTGGTTACTTTTGAAATATTACGCACATTGTATACATTTATTATACTATTGATTCATCTATGATTCCACCATCACACGCATCAGCTGAAACAAGGTTGCCAAAGTGCACTTTTTACAAGTAAACAGGATGCTGCACATAAACTATTTGTTGCAATCCCTTGGTGCAAAGAACGTGACATTACCTACAGTGCATGTGAGTACAGTGAAAAAGAATGTGAAGAAAATTAGCCAAACCAAACAAAGCACCTGACGTTTATGGGGTAGTGGCAGAGCAAATAAAGAAGGCTGGAAAGCATGTACAGTGTATAAATCACTGAAATTCTTTGTCAACCATTTGCTTGTCACAGGAAACGTTACAGAAATGTAAAAACTAGGTTGTGTCTGTCCAGTCCCCAAGAAAGGAAAACCCCCAAAGGAAACAAATAGGCACCACGAGATAACCTTCACATCAATTGTCGTAAAGTTGTAGAGCTTCAAACAGAATCGCTAACAAAGGAGATCCTGAAATCAAATCAAAGCAAATACCATTTCAGCTTCACAGAAGGTGGTCCCCACACGTATTCTGCTCTACTTCTAACAGAGGTCTGATTCAAAAGATAATAACACCCAACTCTTAGCTACAATGGATTCAACAAAAGCATTGGCAGATGACATCATACTATCCTCCACAGCACATTTCAGGATGCAGGCCAGCCTAAACATAGCTGCCTGAGACGCTTCTACCAACAGATATTTTTATAATGTGGATTGAATTAACTTGATAATTATAAGGCATTTCAGATATGCATGCTTCCAGTAAACTCTACATCTTCTACTATCACTGACCTTTCCTGTCAATCACTAGCTTGACCACTGACTGACCACTTAATATACGCCAGTTAACAGCAGGCTCCACCTCAGCACCATGCGATAGTCAGTTACACCACCGTCGTCATAGTGACCATACTAAAAATCGTTCCCACCTCACTCCCGCCCTGAATGCCATGCCTTCTCATGTCACTAAGTGACCACCGTTTTATACTATTCAACACATTAGTGGATTTATCAGTAGGTGTTGACAGACGTGCCTCAAATGAACTCGCACTATAAGTTAAACAGGGGCCGTTATTTACACATTACTACCATTCAAATTAAATTTTATACCCTTGTTTGTTGTAGTAGAAACAGTCAATAAAAATTACATTGCCAAACTGCGTCTTTTCTCTATCCAATAAAATTACCTTCAACCTTATCAACTCCTTAAATTAAACATCTGTAATGTGACAAAACCAGTCATTGTAATTTTCTCATGGCTGGACCTCACATGTGTAGATCCTCGGAGAGTTAATCAGTAGTCACCACAGGGCCATTCATATGTGCAACTGTCCTCAGCAGTTCGAGTGCACTCTTAGCGTTTTTATCAAAAAGACACTTTTTCAATTTTGCAGAATCACAATGCAATCTGAAAAGGTGTAGGTCATGGTGTTAAGATTTAAAAAAAATTGTGAACATTGTTTATGTTTATCTCTAATTGTGTATGGTAGATATTCACAATACCATTTCTTTATTAAACAACAGGAATGATGATAGCTTCTATTACAAAATAGATAATCTAAAAAGTGGGTTATGCTTTCAAATTGCAAACTGTAACTTTTAAATGGGATCTTTTCGCTAAGTATATAATGAGGTTGACAAGCTGAAAGTGATAGGCTGCAATGAAAGACGGAGGAAGCTCAAAAACCGACATAAAGCTGAGGTGGCACAAGGTCCAAGGATCTTTTGAAAGTGACCCTACAGCTATTCATAAGGCTGGAGGAGAACCAGATCACATTGAAGTAACGTCACATTCCAGGCAGGTTGAATAATCTAGCTGACAGACTGTCGAGGCAGGGCCAGATCATTTCTACAGAATGGTTGCTGCATCCAGAGGTAGTGGCTCAAGTTTTCAAAACTTGGGACACTCCATTAGTGGATTTGTTTGCCTCTTACCACAACTTCAAGTTACCAGTGTATGTGTCCCCATAGCTTATGCCTTTCCACTAACAGCCATCATAACCAAGGTGCTGGTGAAACTATGAGCACATCAGTGCAAGTTAATACTGATAGCGCTAGGTTGGCCGAAACAGAGGTGGTTTCCTCTGCTGCTGGAGCTCCTCGTAAATCACCCCAGGAGACTGCCGGTGTCTCAGAGTTTGTTGAGACAATCATTGTTCCACAACAACCCAGGGATGCTCGATCTTCACGCTTGGAGATTGTCAAGCAATGCCATGTCGATAGAGGGCTTTTGAACGTGGTTGCAGGAAGATTGGCTGCCACACAAAAACCATCAAGTCTCAAGGTGTATGACAGCAAGTGGAGAAACTTCTGTGATTGGTGTGCTGGAAGGCAATCTGATCCTTTCCGTGCCTCTGCAGCAGTAGTGGCAGACTACAAGAAGTTGCACTTGAAGATGGATAAGAAGTTGGGAGTATCCACGATCGAGGGTTATAGAACAGCGATCAGCCACACACTGAAAGCAGTTTCAGAAATAGATATTGACAGCCTCATATATCTAGTCTCTTAGCTACTACTTTTACTAGGCAAAAAACACCTAGAACAAAATACCCTGAATATGTCACTTAGCCTTGTGACGCTGTGGATTGTTTCAATACGGGTAGTGGCCTCTATATGGCACATTCCTTCAAAAGAGGTGCCAAATACACAACTATTGTGGAAGTAAAACTCTGAGTCAAGTACGGCGATCAAATTCTGAGGTGCAGACACAGGCTTTGTAGAGAACTCTCGGGAGAGTGACGTGCGAAGTAAGCGGACATCTTTTGTATGTTTACATATTGAAATATGATGGCCTGGATATCCAAAAAATGAACAACATCGAATGGCAGAGGTAAGAGAAAGTCAGATAATATGCCAAATCAAACCACTGAAATCGGCTTCGTGGCACAGTGGCTGACTGAGATATGGGTAAGTAAGATGATATGCCATGTCGAACAATGGCAAAAATCTCATAGCTTAGCCAACAAAAGACATAGCTGACTCAAGAAAATACGTTGTGATAAATTACCAGATGATAGGAGCTATTAATGTTTGCCCGAAAGTTTTCATAAACAAAAAAAACAACAACTTATCACTACAGAATAAAACATCAAAAAACAGAGACATTTCTTATCGCAGTTGCATTAACATCTCTTTAATTACATATTATAATTCAAAAGTCTACAACGACAGAACATCTGATATTCAGATAAGGGCATTGTTAGAGCAACTAATTTTCTGGACGAACTGGATTTTCACATGACACTCACAGCAGATAAAGGATTTAACATACATCAAGAATGTGCAGAGCATTTGATACACCTTCTTGTGCCAAAATGGCACCGATTTCAACTGAAACTACAAAACATGCTTTGCTCTTAGTGTAAAATTGTGGTTCAGTAACCTCTACACACACTACACAGAAAAACACCCAGTAAATTGGACTTACTTTAAAGCCACTTCAGAGACTTATGTTTGATAAATCTGTTGTCATAAGCAACATATCTAAGCACTGCAAAACAATGCTGGCATAGCACTCATTGAAATCAAACAAAAGAACAACACCCCACCATTAGCAAGCACAACACTGAGTGTAGCTGACGGAACTTGGTGAGGAGGACCTGGTCTTTCGGATGTGTGGCGTCCATAAAGTGTGACTGGTGCGCCTGGCTGACGCACGAACCGCGGAAATGTTGTGCCATATTGACCTGGGCATGGGCTGCGGGGTCACCAGCCTCTCCATGCAGGACCTGGAAGATTGGGCGCGAGTCGCGCAGCGGTGTCGTAAACAGAGTGAAATGTAATGGCCGGGATATTCTGATATTGGCATATGATATAATGGATGGCAGACGTAAAAGAAAGTCATAATATTATGCCACATCGAACAACTCAGACATGGGGTCCGTGGCACAGTGGCTGGCTGAGAAATAGGTAAGTATTAGTAAGATAATATGTGCCACGTCAAACAACTCTTCGAAAGTCTCATAGTTTGGCGAACAAGGAAATAGCTGGCTCAAGACCAATACGTTTGATCAATTTTATTTGACTATTATTGGCAGCATGACAGAATGTATTGGCTTAAGGGAAAGTACGATAATATGTCACGCCTAATAACTTAGATGTTGGCTCCATGTCACAACACTGACAGCCAAACAAGAGTCACACAGCTTTTACTCGCCTAAACAGTCACCTGCATAGTCCCACTGACTCTGCTGCAGCCAACGAACAGCCTACAATAGCACAGACCACAGAATCTATTTTTAGATACCTCCACAATGTCAAGGTCACATCTGCTAGCTGGCTAATGCAGGAAGTCAGGCAAACAATGTATGCTTGTATTGTTATTTGATGTGAGCTAAGGCAAATTATCTTCAATATTTACACTATAGATGACAGTTTCCATACAAAAATGGTTTATAAGAAGCATTGTTGCTAAGGGACATGTAATAGTGATAATAGATACCTTGATAGACCAGGAATGGAAGGTGTATTTTTCATTAACTTTCCTTTCCTTTTCAGCGCCTTTGTTATAAAAAAATGCACGAGTAGCCTACTATCAATTATTAAAAAACTATTTGAAATATCTGCTATCAACTGCCGGATGCCATCACCATGGAAGTTAGGAGAAATTATTCCAGTCAGTAAGAAGCCCTTTCTGAAAGAAGACAATGACCTAATAAGACCAGTGACACTTACTGCTGTTCTATCTAAATGCTTTGAGCAAGTCATGCTACCAAAATTGAAATCTTATGTCATGCCGCAAATAGATCAACTACAATTTGCACATCTAGAAAAAAGAAGTACAGAAGATGCAATCAACACATTACTGCATCATACTGCCCATCATATAGACAAGCCCAAAGCCTACTCAAGATGCCTCTTCATTGATTACAGCTCTGCCTTCAACACCATACACCCTCATATATTGATCCAAACACTAGTCCACCACAACGTACCAGCAAATATGCAACTCTTTATAATGGACTTCCTCACAAATAGACAACAATATGTAAGAACCAGCCAAGAACAATCATCAATAATAACAACAAACACAGGTGCTCCCAAAAGGATGCGTACTCTCTGCCTTTTTGTTCCTTTTGTACACCAATGATCTAGCGAGGAATAATAATGTGAAAATCATAAAATATGCTGATGATACAGTTGTGGTAGGATTGATTGAAAATGATAATGAATCTGAGTATAGAAGTGCAATCAAATTTGTGTTTAATGGTGCAATAACAACTTTCTAAACTTAAACGTAAATAAAACAAAAGGAATTAGTAATAGATTTTAGAAGAAAGAAAAAACAAAAAAATCCTATCACGATTAATGGCAGTAATGTTAATATTGTACAAGAGTATAAATATCTTGGTTGTATCATCAGTGAAGACCTGTCATGGGACTCGCACATAGCTAACCAAATTAAAAAAAGCAAACAATAGATTCTATCATGTTAGATGCCTAAGAAAACTAAATGTTAATCCTAAAATTATTGCTCTCTTTTTCAACTCTGTCGTGTCAAGTGTCACAATGTACGCTGTAGCATGCTGGTTTAATAATGCTAATGAAAAGAACAAAGCAGACCTAACTAAACTATCTAAAAATGCAAAAAACTAGTAAGTGTAGATTTCCACAAATTTATTGATGATCCAGCCATAATCCACCAAAATCGATGTTTGTCTCTCACTAATCGTATCATGTCAGATGTCACTCACCCTCTGCACGACCAATTCAAAATGCTTCCATCTGGTCGGAGACTCAATATGCCTCATACAAGAACAGAAAGATCTCATAATGCCTTTGTTGCTACTGCCATAAGAATTTTCAATGAGAATCTAGTAGTCTAATCTTAGCAAATAATCTCACTCAACTATACAGTATTATACTAATAGTATTATATTAACAATATTATGTCAAGTGTCAGTATTATGTAAATGTCAGTATTTGTAAGTGTACATCTGTAAAACTATTTTTGTTACTATGCATACTTGTATTGTCTTATTGTTTGTACTGTCTTGTTATGTGTTATTTGTGTATATTATTGTCTTATTGTTTGTACTGTTGTGTTATCTGTTTTTGACATGTTCACAAAAAATTAATAAATGATCCTTATTCCTTATTCCTAAACCAAAGGCACAGTTGGATAAATGTATGAGGTGGATAAAATGTGGTCGGCCACACTCTCAGTTCAATGTTAACAGGATTAACAAAAGGACATTTATATGCAGTAAACATTTTGTTGGGGGTAAAGGGCCCACAGAATTGCATCCTGACCAAATACAGCTACCATGGCTGAAGTAAGTATAGCCAGGCAATAAGTCTTATCATTTCAGTATATACATGTATGTGTATCATAATAGTTGCCACTCAATCTGCATTGTTAAACTTAATACATGCATTCTTAAGTCTTTATGTTTTATGATATTATCATTTTTTAATAACAGAAGAGAATTGCTGTTTAATTCATTTCTATTAGTAACAATTGTAGCCCCATATCTAGCAAGCACTCATCAATGTTCGTTTTGCAGTTGGAAAAGACTCAAAAGGGCACCAGGCGAGCACCCACACATCGCTCACCTAACACTCCAGCACTCAAAAGAAGGCGCAAAGAACTGGAAACAATAGAAGTTGATGATCATGCAGAAGTAGCAGAGATTTTAATTGGATTGAGCATGAGCGGTTTAGAAGAAACTAATGCAGCCATCTCTTCAATGGTTGATGTTGCATGTCAGACAGATGCGGTCATTATACTACCTGGAGTAGACACTAGCACACAGACTGAGTATACCAAATATGAGCTTCAAGCGAAAATTGAGACAATGATATTACGCAATGAAGTTAACACATATAATACATCCAAGTCAGTTGCTCATGATCCATCATTACTTAATCTAGATGCTGTAAAACATGATGACACTAAAATGAAATTCTTAACTGGACTTACCTATCAGCATTTCATGGCTCTGATACATATTCTTGGACCTTGTGTGAATAATTTGAAGTATTGGAATAGAAGTCTGGCAAGCCTGCTAATCATGTTTTATCCCCTGAGGAACTTTTCATTACACTTGTTAGACTGAGAATGGCTTATTGCTTTCAAACAATGCAGTATTTCTTCAAATTGTCTCCTACCACACTACGATGTATACTTACAACTTGGTTGCAGTTACTTTACTGTCATTTTGACAGCCTGAGAGACAGAATGTTTCCAGGTTGCAATGTGCTTAGGAAGAATCTACCTAAGGCATTTAAACCATTTAAGAATATCAGGTGTTCTTTAGACTGTACTGAATTTTTTGTGCAAATGCCAAGAAATCTTGCACGGCAGAGTAATCTATTTTCCCCGAGCCCAATCGACGGGAGCGAACTGAGTGACACGGATACAGCCAGCGAGCTGTGGGGTGGGGCGGCGGTGGGACGCCCATGGAGCGTTGGGTTGAGGCAACCCATGAGCTACGCCCAGCAGGAAGAAGTAGAGAGGGCCGCCGCACAGGGGGCACTCAGAAGAGAGAGGGAGAGGTTGCAGGAGAGAGAAGACGCGGCCGCTGTCCGGGAGCAGGACCTGTCCAGGCGGGAGGCCGAGGTGGAGGTGGGGGAGGACTGGCTGAGACAAGCCACCCACAACCACCTGGAGCGCCTGCAGCAGTTGGCAGACAGGGAGGCCCAGCTGGACCTCCGTGAGCAGCTGTGGGGTGGGGCGGCGGTGGGACGCCCATGGAGCGTTGGGTTGAGGCAACCCTGGGGTGGGGCGGCGGTGGGACGCCCATGGAGCGTTGGGTTGAGGCAACCCATGAGCTACGCCCAGCAGGAAGAAGTAGAGAGGGCCGCCGCACAGGGGGCACTCAGAAGAGAGAGGGAGAGGTTGCAGGAGAGAGAAGACGCGGCCGCTGTCCGGGAGGCCCAAAGTCAGGAAGTTATCAGTATGATTACAAATTACCGGTGCTATATGAAACTCGTATTATTGATGTATTAAAGGTTATGTGTTTTAAAGAGAGATTGTTATATTGCTATTTTTTGAGTCACATTTGTCATGATGCTATACGAAGTTGACATGCAAGAAAGTCGAGAGGATGCTGCACAATGCCGCATACGGGATGGCAAGATGAAAAAAGACCTGTTTGCCATGTTGAGTATCGAGGCCCCAGACAGCTGCCTCATACAGACCTTGTATGGCAAGAGAAGGCCCAAAACACAAAAACCTTTGCCTCCAACCCCAATTCAAGTAGGCAAGGAAGTAGATCATCCTGCCACTGTAGATGACTTAGTGGAGAAATTGAAATTAACGCCGGACGAAATAATTAATCTTGAAGAAGCTACGGTTAAACAATCACAATCACAAAATTGGGCAGACCATAGACATGGCAGAATAACTGCAAGTAATTTTAAGTGTTTTTACAAGATCCACATCTTTACAAAAAAATGCGTATGAAAATGAGGATGATAAAAGTAAAGATGCAACTGCCTTGGTTAAAACAATCATGGGCTATCGTCAATTTGTGAGAACTGCTGCCATGAAGCATGGGCTGGACATGGAGCCACATGCTAAGCGGGAATATGTGAGAGTGATGCGAAAAAAACACAAGTCATTCTTTGCACGAAACTCTGGTTTTGTTGTGGATGCTTCACATCCTTTCCTTGGAGCTTCCCCTGACTTAGTTGTGAAGTGTGATTCCAAGTGTCCTTGTGGTGATGGTGAGGGGCTGTGTGAGATAAAATGCCCTGAGTCCATTAAAGGTGCCATTCCATCACACAATAATTACAAACCGCATTTGCAACTGATTGACGATAAAACCTCTTTGTCACATTCCTCTCCTTTTTATTTCTAAGTGATTGGACAAATGGCCATAACCAGTCGGAAATATTGTGATATTTTCATATATACTCATCACGGCATGTCATGTGTGATTTAGACATGTGTGGTGAGAAGTAATAACAGAACCAGTGAAGGGTTTCTATTCTGTTTATTGACTGTCCTCTTACATTGAGTTCTGATATATATATATAACCCGTCCTCGTCTAGCTTAGTAGACTAGCAAGAGCGGGTCGAGGTCTAGTAGACTCGTGTGACGCTGGTGTGTGTAGACGGTAAGCGGAGCCGGAGGTGCGAGACTTCCGGCGGTGCTTATGAGTCTAATCTGACTCAGCACTTTCTTATCACATTTCCCCCCCTTCGGAAAGGCTGGATCCGCCGTATACAAGGATATGGCCTTCTGCTACTCACACACCAGATATAGGGCTACTGAACATAACGCAAACAGGACTTTGTGACACCTGATCAAATGAATCAGTTACAAATGGTAAGAACATGATTGCGTTATGTTAAGTACGAAGTTTAATACACAAAAACCTTTACCGTTGACGATATTGAAACACATGTTATATATCAACGAATTCACATAGGTATGTGATTGTTCTCAAAATACAGCATAATAAAAATGAACATTAGCAAACATCTAAGGATCTAACAATTATATAATACAAACACTTTAATCATCCAATGTCATGGACCGGGTATAATTACAGTATCTATCAAACATATGACATGCACTACATATAAATCTCTATGTTAATACAATCTTGATTATAACGTGTATATAATCGTAAGTTGTAATGTACACGGCGTGGAAGCCAAAATTCAAACATATACACAGCATACAGTCGTTTGTTGGCTAATACAATGATATGAGAACAAGCATCTAAAATCATGTAATTACGTTAAACATACAGTGAGTTTTATCTTTATACAATGACATTAAGCATGCAGTGGTATGGATAGTTAACAATCTTGAGTAAACTACGTATACATTACAATCAAAACAAAGCAGTACTGGAATAATATGACTAACAATCAAAATGAATGAATAGTAAGGCTAACATAATTATGCAGGCTATTCCCGAAACACAGCACGATTATTTCAAACACTTAGTATAAAACACCCGTATACAAAATATAATGAAAGTACAATACAAATCACATTAATCATGCAGTGGCCTGGGTTGGGGCTAGTTACAATAAGTAGCATGACACATATAATAATACAAACGCAATACTCGTATAATAGCAATGGTAACATAATCTGGATTACGCATTTATACAAATTTCAAGCTCTAACGTACGTAAATCGTAAATCATTTCATAATACATATACAACAAGCATGCAGTGGCAGCGTATGAAATTTAATTCAATTTTTTCTATAACACAACACATTACAAACTTATGACAAAGTATCTTTGTACAATCCCCGTGGACAGACGTCGTCACGGCTTGTTGACTTGCAACATCGATCCATGGCATGTGACTTATTTGATTAATGGTAGGCGTCGCACCTGGATTCTAGAAGGAAGCTATTAATCAAGGGGCGGGGTTACTCTAGGGACACTATGATTGGACAGACAGTGTTGACAGGGCAGTATAAATACAAGGCGGGTTGCTTGATGCATCACTTCTGCTGAAGAACTTGGTTTCACACGAATTACTCCAATTAAAATGGCCGGTGCTATGTGCGTGTTTGGAAATATTGCGATGGAGGGCGTAAGCCCAATGTACCGAGACAGCGTGTACAATTTTGCCAGAACTCTGGCCCGGGCGCCCGGATTTGCTCGGCACGTGAGGCTCAACGGACGCAGCGTCGCTGAGGACGACGACGAACGTGGACACGATGTGATCGTGTTGGACGAGGAAGATACTGGCGCCAGCAATGCTACATGCCGGGCCCAGTTTAACATAATAAACAGGTGAGTGTTCTGGATGTATACTTCATTGAATTTTAGAGCAGCGTAGCTTTTCATTTATTATTATATTCCATATGATGGTTGATGGGATTAACTTATTTACATAGTCGTTCAATAATGTACATATTAGTTATCGTAAAAAGTGAGACCGGTAGTATTAATGTACCTAGACGTCGAGGGTGGAGGGGTTAAGGATAGTGGCGTTCATTAGTATAGTCATGATACTAATGATGATTACGTTCATCGTTATAATTCTCATGATGATCGTTATCGTGATAAATAGAGAGTGTATTTATGTACTGTCATATTTTACTTTTATCAGGCCGGACGACTATGACGGCAGTGACGGCGCAGCTTGTGGGCAGACAACCATAGATTTGTCTATGGACGAGGAGGACGTGCCTGCTCCCGTCCACTCTCCTATTTCCAGCGTGGGATGGCGTTTTTCGCCATTTTTCCCTGAACCGGCTGGCGCTATCATCACTACGGGGCTACTTCGGATTCACCCTGTTCGTCCATCGGGGCGATATGTTCTCGGTGGGCCGAAGAGTTCGCCAGATTGGCGAAATGGACTCAACTGATTTGGAGAGGAAATTCAAGAGCTGTGTGGAGGGAAGGACGGCAGTCCATGCGTCAGCCTGGCTGCGCCTAGCGAGCCATGGTCGTGGCTGAGAGCCTGAAGACTCCCGTCTATGAGCCCGCCGAGAGCGTCGAACGCCCCCGGGACCCTGTGGCTGCCACACTGCATCACCCTGAGGACCCGAGGCAGGATCAGTATTTCCAGACTTTGCTGGACGCCCGGGGTCAGCTCCCGTCCCGTAAACGTAAGTCACAGTAATTTGTAATTCTTGTCTATGATGTTAATGATCAGTTTAAGCATTTGCGCCTCGTTGCTGTATGAACGGGGACGTTGTGGTTGACGTCTAGTGTAGGATTAAATTTAGTTAAGGCCTACTTAAATAATATTCCTGTTTCCGGTCAGCGAGCGAACCTCTATTATCGCCCCCGAACCTCTTAAATTTTATGGATATTGCAAAAAAAATAACAATCTCACCGACCTAAGCTGGGTTTCACATAGTGCTAAAACCAAAGAAATTTTACCCGATCATATGACATTTTCATACCAAATCTTCATAACTGGCTTGAATTTTAACCAAACTGAATTTTAACCAAAAGACTAAGCTTGACAAAAAGTACTTAAAATCAATACCGGTTTGCAGCGTTAGTCGTATTAGCAATGCTTGGTTTCAATATTGATCCACAAAAGTCGTCTGCTCGATAGCGTCCGTAGTAACAATGCGATGTTAAAATTTATATTTTACGAATTGAAGCTGCATTTCTCTTGATGATATAATTGAGTGTAATTATATTAGGTGATGATTACAAGACGGTAATGGAAATTGACCTGTGTTGATTATTATTAGTTTGTAGAGAATAAAGTTAATATGAACTGAAAGTGTTATGTTGTTGTTGTATATTCAATTCAATTCAAATTAGTTTATTTGTATACATAGATGCAAATAACATTAGAATAAAAGGAGTAGTTTAATAAAAAAAATTGATTAATGCATACATGCTACAAAACAGAGAGCACTAAAAGGTTTTGGTATAAAGCCAATAGTGTAACAAAACTAGTTCTGTTAGGGCATCCAGTGCGCGGCCACATTAGATGGCTGCTCAGTATAAAGTAGTAACATAGGTTGCACTGGACTAAAGTAAGCTCCCATGTTACACACACCTTGTAAGGTTGTTATGTTCGTTCACTATGGTCACTTGTAGGATTAAGACCAGTACACTACCACCTAGTACTGAAGAGCCATTAGGGCTGCAGACTTTGACAAGGCAGGTTCGGACTGCATAGGTAGGGCTGACAACCCATCCTCCTATGGAGGATGGGCCCGCATTCACCCATCTTTGAGGTCAAGCCTGTGGCTCCCTCATCCCCAGGACGTCTGCTCATTCTGCGTGGACTAGGGACCCGCGTTCGTATATAGCAGGAGCTTTCACGCGTGTCAGCACCGGTGGGGGTCCTCCCACGGGAGGCCTTTCGTGAGGCCGGGGGTTTGCACACCACCTTACACAGCAAGTAGCGAGAGGCTCTCAGGGAGTCGTCGGCTATAGGCCGCGGGGCTCGGGTGTAAGGTGTTCGCATACGTCTCAAGTACACAACGAGGAGGAGTGCGGTTTGGGAAGTCCAAGCCGTGGAGGCTGCGCTCACGCGGAGTGCGCGTGGAGGGCGCCATTACCCGTCTTGTCGGCCGTGTGAACCCGGCAGGACGTGAGGAGCTACGACTTTGTTCACAATAGCTTATTTCCATAGCGGCACTGGATTGATCATATGATACAGGACGGCAATATAAACTATTCAATTCCAATGAACAGAGTTTATTTGGGTGTCGAGTGGATTTTTAGGAGGACGAGTAGATTTTTGGGAGGACGAGTATATTTTTTAGTGTTACTCGTCCTCCTGACGAGTAGCAATTTCCCACCTAATCCTGACCCTGTTTGTATTTAGATTTAATTTTAGGCCACTGTTGGCGGCGTCAATAAAATATTAAAAATGCATAATTCTAGTCTTATAGACTGAAATACTGCAAAGATTGAAAGAAACAAATAGAGTATGCAAATTGGTATTTTATTTGATTTCATCTTTGATCCTCATACATATCATCATAGTTTAGATGTCCTAAAGCAAGAGGTTTTTGAAAATAAACTTTTAAGTCATTAAGATGATAAAAAAAAGTTCGCGAAACCCTACCTAACCTTGGCAGCATATTTTACAGCAAAGAATAGAGGTTTTTGAAAATTATTTTAAAGTCGGTCGGATGATACCAAAAAAAAAGTTCACGAAACCCTACCTAACCTCGAAAAAATTCCTGTTTAAGAATGAAAAAATAAAAAAAAATCTCCGACCTACCTAACCTTTTTGAAAATTCAACCTGACCTGAAACAAGAATATTATTTAAGTAGGCCTAATGTCTTATTTTTGGCTCGATAATTTCTATATTTGGACTGCCATGTAGATGATTGATGTATATATTTGTTTATTATACAATAGTGTTTACACTGAATTTATTGTTACTCTGCAAGCCTGGTCTTGAGAATGATGGGCTTTCTGGTGTTTGGCTAAATTCTCTCATTACATAGATGCTATATTGTAAACCGTATAATCCGCACGACATTCAATGCTGCGTGGTAATTAAACGTAGATACGATAAATTTGATTTTAGGTGATGTCCCCCAGAGTGCCCTAACACGTGCTGACTTCGGCATAGCAGGTGCCATATCCTTTGGCGAAGACGGTATTGCACCATGGTATGAACGAGCACACAGACCGATGGCTCCCGGGGCGTCACGCTGCGTTTGCATTTACTGCAAACTGTGAAGAGCATATTGATGATATTTGGTCATGATGGCTATCATGAGTGACTGTTATTGTAATGAACACAACGATTACATGACGGCGTTGATAATTATGATTATAATAGTGCCAGCCGATGTACATAGTTCACCCAATGTGTATATTTTCTGTCAATAAGACATTGATTTCATGAAGACAATAGGCTACCATATGGAAAGAATTTATTTTGATGAAGAATTTTGGCTTACTTGTTTTGAAAAATTATCATATTTTTGGCATAAATTTATTGCACCTGAATTAATCTATGGAAACATTCACTAGCAATTAAACATCAATGCTCAGAGTGTAAAAGAAGAACACAATTATGCACTTCCTTCTTTGAAAATAAGATTTGTGGCAAATGACAATAGTTATGTCAAATACAAATCTGTAAAAGGTCCTTTGAGTAAATCAAAGTTACCCGGTGTGTTTTTATGTACATTATCTGGACCTTCAAGGACACTCCTACATCCTAGTAGAGTGCACCTGGTGACCTTCAGTGGTCTGGTGTTATAAAGCCAAACTGTCAGGTTTTATGTAAAAAATGTAACTTATTATTACTGCCCAGATATATATTCATATCTAAATTAGAAGAGGTCTTGAGCTATTTAACCCTATTTTTGTTTTGTCTTAGTTGCAAATAGTTTTCATGTAATTAGAGTTTGTAATATTCATTTAAGCACAGATTTCATATCCAGACAGAAGTCAGAGCCAGGAGCCTTTTCCCGCCAGATTCCTCCCTTGGGTGGGTATCTACCGTGCGTCCGCACTTGTCTCAATAAAAGCTGGAGGTGGATCTGGTGGGAGTTAGTTTTTCATCAGTAGCCAGTTTAAGATCCAGTCAAGTTAATGTTTTGAAATACATGAAATAATCGGTAATTCACTATATTATAGCCAAGAAATAAAGAATAAAAACTCGAAGTTGTGTTTTATGGATATAAATGTGTGTTTCAACATTGGCATCAGAAGCAACCAAGAAGTAAAATAAAAAAAATGTCATTAGCATAGCCGCTTGCCAGCTACAGTAGTGTTTTAAAAATATAAAGGTAATAATCAAACATTATAAGTTCTATGATTATTTCAGTGCGAACCCTTCTGAATCACCACGCCAAACCACTCCAACAGGAAAGAAAGTACTTCCATGTGATTATGTTATGCCTGATCATAGAATCCCCCCAAAACATCAATAAATGGGCGTTAAATCAACCAAAAGGGTCCATCTTACTACAAGCCCTCTATGATGACATCACAACAACATATGGAAAACGGGCTGTCTGTTTGCACTATGTTAATTTTTATTTTCTTATTAGTTGCTCAAAGATTCAAATATTCGCTATGTTATGTGCAACTATATCATGATTTTAGGAAACAGAATGAAGAAAGTTGAACTACAACAAATCTTACAATTATGTTGCCAACATCTTCCTCAGAGAATCAACCTCGATGAACAATTTGATGATGTCTACCCTCAGCCTGATGACGGTGACAGAGTAAACCATGACATTGATAGTGAAATGCAAGACCATGACACTGACCCTCAAGTAAAAGAACATGACATGCAAGACAATGATCGGCATCTCGAAAGTCGAGAGGAAGCTGCACAATGCCGCCTACCAGACACTCAAGAGGTGGGTATATGTTCTACCAGCTACTTCGATGTTCCACCCTATGAGAAGGAGAAATGAAGAGATACCTGACGAGGCATGTTTGGGGACCCTGCGTAGAGTTGCCCTCCCAGACAGAAAGACATCGCCCGCGGGAGGGTGCCAGTCGCCGCCACTCCAACTTCACGCGTCATCGCCCAGCGTGGCTTCCGGGGCTCGCAGCGATGGCAGCAGCCGTAGCAGTGACAATGCTGGCAGTAGCAGCTCCAGCAGCAGCAGCCGCAGCAGCAGTGACGGCAGTGGCGACGAGAGGGAAGCCAGCCCGCGGCCGCCTACCACGCCTGAAGAGATACCGCGGCGCGAGGGGGCCGCGGGCGGTGGCAGTGGACGCGGTGAGTCGTCTGCTCCTGCCAGTCGTGGTGCGGGTAGTGTCGTGGCTTCCGCATCCCAAGGGCCTGCTGCAGCTGTTGGGGACTTGCGAGAGGTTGCCGTGGCCGGAAAGGAGCATGTGGCTCTGTTGCCTACGCCGAACATCGCCCCGCAATTGCAGCGCCCATGGGGGAGGCGTGGCCGAAGAGCGCGGGTGGACAATCGTGGGGGGCGTGTATTCCGGTACTTTCGAGCCAACTTTCGAGCCGCCACCATCCTTCCCCACAGCAGTGCTGAACTTACGGGATAATGCTGCTGAACATCGTTGGCGTCAGCGCGAGGCCCGCCATGATGGTGAGAGGCGGGAAAGATCAAGCTTCCCCCGTCATGGTCGTCGTGGGCGTTCCAGGTCGCCACGAGGGAGCAGCGCCCGTGATTGTGGCCGTCAGTCGCCCAGTGGGGGTGACCGCCGGCCCCCCGGTGGGGGTGTTGGCAGGGATGGTTGCCACCAGCCCCACCGGCGGTAATTAATGTATCATCGCCATGGGATAATCATTTCAGAGACTGACTTCCCTGTGCATGTCGATTGTGAGTGATGGGGTAACTTATGGCAGACTGACTCCCCCTAACTTCTCTCTGATATGTATAAATTATTGTGGTTTGTATATTGTAATAACATTCTATTGTATTTTGGGATTCAGATGACAGTATTTAAGCTCTATTGGACATTACATGGACGGATGGAGATGGCTTATGAGCTATATTTAAGATGTTATTATGACCAGTATTTCCATTATATGTGGGTAGCAATCCATTATTTAATCCTGTGTGTGATACCTCTGACTTTGGTATGTTCATATTAGTTTTTATGTAGTATTTATTCATATTTCTGAGTTTCTAGTATTTCTTTTTTTTTATATATAGCCTAGAACAGGACTATCCCAACCTACCAATTATACATGCGTTAAAATCATCAGATTCATCAATTGCTACACAGTTTGGAACTGCTGCAAAAGGTAGTGTTCTTTCTGTGCAGCAACGACTTCATAAAGACTATTCGATAAACATCTTTGACAATATTGGTTTTCCCGATTTACCTATTAGGAATGTCATGATTAACGAATATGCCACTGTATTGAACCAGTCAAAAACAATTGATGCAGAATCAATAGCAATGAATTTAGAAGAATCCATAAAATTCTAAGACTTGACAACAAACCAGTCATCTAATCCTCTTTGGTTCAAAATTCGATTCAATAGATTAACAGCTTCAAAAATAGGTTCAATTAGATCAAGAAAAGACAATTTTGAAAAATTAGTGTCAGATTTTAAAATGGTCAAGGCTTGTCACTACATCAGCAATGCAAAGGGGAATAGAATGTGAGGCCATAGACAGGGCCAGGACACAAATCAAGCTAGAACGAGACATCGGTAAGTCGCCTAAAATAAAAAAAAAAAAAATAACAACAGGGCAACTCCGTCAGGGGATATAAGATCACCACACACTGCAACATTTCCCTCACATCAAGCTGAGATGGAGTGTACTACAAATGTTAAAGCTAAAAGCGTTGGCAATCCATTGCCTGGGAATCAGTTCATTGAATGTGCGGCGGTGGTGGAATACATAGTGAAAAGCAACAACGTGTTCGACTCTATTCCTCCTGGACAGAAAGGATAATACTTACTTTTTGATAAAAAAACGAGGGAAACAATGAGTGCCGATTGGGAGCAATGCACAGTCATTTTCCAGATGACAGAGGTGCCTTGGAAGCCAAAGGAGTGACACCAGTGAGCCACTACATGTGGCAGGAAGCGAAAATGACGTCAGTGGTTTTATACAAGCGCGAATATTGCGTAAAACGACAGGAAAATAAAAAGAAAGTTTACAGGCCAGTACAACCACAGCCTGCACCAGAAGATGTACTTAAACTACATCGCTATTATACTATTTTAAAAGGTAAGGACACATATAAACGCCGCATTACATGGTGCTCCAATATACCTGCCATTAGGTTTAACATTCGTGCGGAGGTAGCTTTCGCATCCTGCACGCTGGCTTGTGTCGAATATGTGGGTATTCACAAAGGAAGCAAGCCACATGGCAATTCAAAGCATGCAGGACACATCCAGGATACATCAGAACGGATCCGCATGTGCTGGATGCTATGGACCAGCAATTGGCAAATGGAAAACGCCCTGCTGATGTATATAGCAACCTGCCAAACGAAAATGACCCGTTATCTTGTGCTAGGGACATACGGCAAGTCCGCAATAAAAATACACAGCAGAGAAGAAAGCTTGCAAAACTGGGTCTTTCAATAAATCCGTTTTTAATAACAATTTTAGTGACCATGTGCTGGCCGTGGCGAACAAAATTCATGAACAACCACAGTTTGTTGAAGGTTTTCTTTTAAGTGATGCCGTGCCAACAGTAGTACTATATACAGATCAACAATTGGAGTTGATAAAAACCATTTCTGGTAGGGAGGAATCCCCAGTTATACTTAACACCGATAGAACATTCAATGTGACAGCATCCTTTGTGAGAGCTTATAACCTCAAACAACATGAGGCTACTCATCAGCCACAACATGAAGATTTCATGTGTAACATTTGTGGGAAAACTTACAAAAGCAAAAGTGCATTTATTGTCTTATCATGAAAAACAGCAACATGATGCATCATCAACTTTGTCATCCTTACCGTGTCCCGTATGACAAAAGACATTCGTTAGCAAGGATCATCTGACAGGGCACATGAATGCACACTCTAACCTGAAGCCATTTGTTTGTGAGAAATGCAAGAAGTCATTTACAAATAAAACTAGCCTTCGCACACACATGGCAAATTGTAAGTCAAAGGATAAACCAAGGTGTGATCAATGTGGAGAAACATTCACCACTACACGTACTCTGCAACAGCATCTGCAAGGAGTACATCAACATGTGAAGCCTTACAATTGCCGTAAATGCAACAAAGCATACAAATGGAGCAGTTCCATGCGTGAACAAGAGAAAAATGCAATATTTCTGATAGAATTATATAACATTTACTTGTGTTGTAGTCAAATGGTAGTTTGAAGGGTGTAAATAGTATTGGAATATACTTACACATAAAAAAAATAATTTGTCAGGAAAAACTGCTGTCTGTCTGCCTGTCTATTTGAAGGATTCAGGAGTACGAACTAAGAGAGGATACAGTAAAACTGTTACAAGAAAATGGCTTGGACTCTTACAGATCATTGTCCCTCTTGTCAGAGAATATGATAAGGAAGGAATTTATTTGCGAAAGGGATAACACTCGGTCAGCTGGCCCTTCTATATAAATAGAAAGAAAAATATATTTTTAGTTCATGTGCCACAGAAAAATCTTAGACAAGTTCAGAAACACTTACAAAAAAGCAGACAGGCAGCATCCAGTTGTTGCAGCTTGCATGAAGAGGAAAGCGGATGACAGTCCATGTGGGTCAAGCTCAAAAAACAAGGGTAAGAAACTTAGAAAGTTGGTGGACTATATAAGCCACCACAACAATGTAGACCCCACATTCAAGGAGGGCTCCTAAAAAGTGGATTCAGGAGTACGAACTAAAAGAGGACAGCTCAGGACACAGCAAAACTTTTACAAGAAAAGGGCTTTGACTCTTACCGATCATTGTCCCTCTTGTCAGAGGATATGATCAGGAAGAAATTTGTGGAAGGGTAACACCCGGTCAGCTTGCCCTTCTAAGGGAAGCGCTCTCGATTTTGAGACCCCCGCCGCCTGCACCAGCCCCCACTCGCCAGCCACCAACAGAATCCCAGCAGGAGACCCAACAACAGACACCACCGCCGCCACCTCTACCGCGGGAAGTCAGCGCTCCCCCAGCAGCACCGACACATCAGAGCTACTTACTGCATGGTCAGCAGCACTTGGCCTACAGCAGCAGCCAGCAGCCACCAACTTCCAACAACCCACAGACCCATTTGGATTTGGCCAAGTCTTGATGGGGATTCAAAAGTAATCCTCTTTTTCAGGCCCATGCAAATGCCATGCAAATAGAATTATATTATGATGATTTTACCTGCCACAAATCTAATTGGGACAAAATGCAGAAAATATAAACTAGCTGCTGTGTACTTCATCCTTGGCAATTTGTCCCCTAAATATAGATCAAAGCAAGACAATATCCAGTTGGTTGCCCTTGCTCAATATCACCAGGTAGTAGCCCCATATGGGCTTGATGCATTGTTGCAACCAGTCATTGATGATATCAGTCAAACTGTTACTTCACTTGTATTACAAATTGTGTCAACCATGAAGCAGGAACAGCCAGAACAGGCCATACCACTAAAGGCAATGGAAAATACCATGGAATCCGAAAAAACATCAAAGAGGACCTTGCAAATAAACGTGCGTTAAATCAACCAAAAAGGTCCATTTTACTACAAGCCCTCTATGATCACATCACAACGTATGGAAAACAGCAAGTCTCACTAAATGCAAAAAATGTAAAACAAAAGAAGAGAAAGCCTTGGAGGATCTGCCTAGCATTCTTCCCAAAACTGCTGTGCTTGCTAAAGAAGCAAGTGAAACTGACCCTGCATCAGAAGAGGAAGAGGAGAGTTACCCGCCCGTTTCCAGCAGACGTGATTTTCTGCCTCCATTGCCAAACAAAATAACTTACTAACAAAACTGCCATATTGATAATTCGTGGTTTAGAATCTATTAGGAGTACGTCAGTGATAATCAAGTTGTCAACAGAGATCATGGATAGCAATTACTCTGTATTTCCGTGCCTCCAGGCTCAGTCGTGAAACATTTCAAGTTGACGGGTCTAAAGCAGATGACGGCATTAGAAACGAAGTGACGACAGTACTTGTAAAATATGTATAGATTTAATTATTGTACTTTGTACACAATGATAAGATATTATGCCAGGACACACGCACAAAAAGATCGAATCTATTTCCAGGAAGGCTGTATGTGAAGATGCTGCTCTTCAGAAGCGCTCCATCAACAACCATGTGCATTATGTTGTGGCAATATCAGGTGGTGATCCGCCATTGTTGAGGTCATGTGGACATCTTTAATGAACAATATTCAGAACATCCATGAGCATGAAAACGATTTATATCCTGTGTGATTATCCTCACCTAAGAGAAAAAGAGCGAGAAAAAGAATGGGTACATACTGGCACTGCATCCTATGAAAGTCTTCAGGATAAGATCTTGCCTAAGCCATTAATCAAGGATCTGATACACATGTTGCCTAAGTGTTATAATTCATTATGCACCGAATCACACCAATTTCATATGGCAGTCTGTTTGCACCATGTTAATTTTTATTTTCTTCATAGCTGCTCAAAGGTTCAAATATTCGCTATGTTCATGTGCAACAACTATATCATCATTTAAGGAAACAGAATGAAGAAAGTTGAACTACAACAAACGTTGCAATTATGTTGCCAACATCTTCCTCAGAGAATCAACCTCGATGAACGATTTCATGATGTCTACCCTCAGCCTGATGACGGTGACAGAGTAAACCATGACATTGATAGTGAAATGCAAGACCATGACACTGACCCTCAAGTAAAAGAACATGACATGCAAAATGATGATTAGCGCCCCGAAAGTGGAGAGGAAGCGGCACAATCCAGCCAACAACACACTCAAGGGGTGGGTACTGCAATATTCCACCAGCCACTTCGGTGTTCCACCCTATAAGAGAAATGAAGAGATACCTGACGAGGCATGTTTGGGGACCCTGTGTAGAGTTGCCCTCCCAGACAGAAGGACAGACTGTAACAAGTGACAGTTGATGAAGTGTGGTTGACTGCTGACGCTAAACTTTTCCTTAATGACTACTGACCAAATTCTCTGTATTAAGGACACCTGTTTCCACAGAAATGTAACTTCGGACATAAGCTAGATTTGACATGGATTTCATATGTAAAGCGAACCTTTCTATAATGAAGGATAACTGTCTTATGTGTACATTTTCACTTAGAATTCTCCCAAGGGTATTTACAAAAGACGAGTTTTACTGTAATGTTTGATTTTGTAAAATATGTAACTTGTCATTAATTAATATATGCATAGGTGTCTCTTATTTTCATACTTGTCTTGGCTTACAAAAAATAACTGTGCAATTCTGCTGAACTGTGCATTCTGAATTCTACCATTTGCACTGGTAAGCCAAACATTCTGAAGAATAATCCACTCTAGATGAACAAAAAATGCATGCCTTTGTAGGAAAATGTTTTACCTCTATAAGATTGTTTTACTTAATACTAAACATTATTTATTTGATCTTAAAATGTTTGACACACCAGGTCTATGTGCACACTGGCTGAATGTGCATCCATCTATTACCCTTAATAATGTTCCTGCTGTGAATACCACAGGATTGTTTCTTTTTAATGGAAGAGATGGTCCTGACAGAATTCTGGAGAAGATTAAGAATACCTTTTCTTTGGCTGAACAAGTGAGGTGAGTGGTCTAATGCTATTCTAAGAGATTGTGAAGCAAGTGAGCCATGTATATTGATATTCAGATGTATCTCTGCAGTTTGATGTATGTAATCAGTTGCATTTGTAAAACAAAAGCTAATTTTGCTCACATTCATTCCAGTGTGTCGTATTGGAAGCCTGTGAATAACAGGTTAGAAGCATTTGAGGAGCCTGTCACTGGTTCCATAATATTAATGACCATTGACATGACACGATTGTAGCAGTTCAGTGAAGACCCCTGACCGACTTAGCTTAACGACTAATTACGGAGACATGAGACGATTGAGACAGTCAACTGCAGACTACACGATGCGATGTTTTTTAACATTTTGACATGGGACAATTAGTGGAGGCTAGCGACGACGATGTCCATGTCCGCGCCTCGACCACCAAGAACGCTCAGCTTTCTCGCCGCGGACTCTGCTCCATCTGACCCAGATGAGAATGCCGACAGCGATACAGACAAGAAGCGCAAGGCCAAGAAGTTGTGTAAGCTCCAAAGCTCCTCACATAGAGTTAAATTCGAGGTGGACTGGCCCCACTTCTACGTTACCAGAGACGAATCCCCTGTCACCTATGACACACTGACAATGGCTGAGTTCAGTTATGGATACATATGCATGCTCGAGAATGCCCCCATCACCCAAAGAGCACACATGCAAGCCCACCTAAAAGACCTTATGGAGGACGCCTTGTCCCACCAGTGGCAAGCAGTACCCTCCTACCACGCCACAGTCTTCAACCACATAGACAATGGTCGGATAACGTGGGCTATGGCTTGCAATGAGAGGCTTTGACGCCCACGGTGGAACAGGCCCCAGCAGTCAAAAAAGCTCAACTCTTCCAGTGCCAGCCAGCCAACTCCAGGCCAAAAACTCCGTGCAGACTTTTCAAGTGGGCTCAAAGAGGGAAGGCCACACATTTCCCATCCGCCCATCCAGCTGGTATTTATGTGATTCTTGGTACTACAATGGCATATGCCTATTTATTATTAGGATATTTCCCTACTTATTTTTGTAAAGCATGATTGTTATTGGTACTTAGTAATGAAGTAGACCAGAACATGTTATAGGAAAGTTTTTTTTTCTTTTTTTGAATTCTTTGAGAAATGTCCTCATAGAATCTCATAACATTAAAGATTGTGACATTTGATGTAGGATAGCTAGAATATTGCAGGAATTCGAACATCAAGAACAACCAAACAAAGATAATATCACTGATATTTTGGTTCATGTAAGTAAATTAACTCTAAAAAATTCAGTCTATAGCTTGTCCTCTGTCAAATTGCACTAGGTACGAATGTTTACCCTCTTCTATGGGTTAACATGCAACTTAATGTGCTAAGAGATAAGAGGTAAGAATGATCACCCTATTCTAGGGGTTATCATGCCAGAGATTTTTTATAAATCCTTGGAAATTTCCAATCATGATATCTAAGAAAAAGTTGAGAATGTTCGATATAACGTCATATCTTATGTATAACGTACATACGTTTGTCTCATGACGATGATATGTTGTCATAAATTTCTAACCACAAATGATTTAGCACAGACTGATTGTGAAATTAGCAAAACTCATTACTATTCTCATTTACACGGATTTGTCTCATTGCAAAGTTGAGGTTCAGTTCATAGGAGAAATAGCTGAAGATTTAAATGGTGTGTCGAGAGAAATGTTCTCTTTATTCATTAAGCAATGTGACAGCCTCATGTGATTCTTGGTACTATAATGGAACAAGAACAGTCCGAACCGGAGGACAGCCACACGCATGATGAAGCTAGAGGTCACCTGGCTGATTTTAATTACTAACATCCCAGCGCCACCTATATGTATATATTTTTTGTTGTTGTTGTTTTGTTCCAGAGTCCTACCAATATTTTCTCCTCTTTCCTTTTTTTTTGTTTTTATTTATTTTCAGGGCAGAACAAGGCCAAGCCGCTGGGGACCACCCCTGAAAAAGCAGCATGTAAGCCGCTGGGGACCCCCGTTAGAAGTAAAAGCTGAGTCGCCAAGTGAGCCCCTGCCACCCGCAGAGCGACGAGAGCCAGAGTCAGAGTTAGTGGAGCGACCAGAGCCAGAGTCAGAGTTGGTTGAGACGCCAGGCATCGAGGACGAGTTGGGCAGCCCGCCCAACATTGAATTGTTAGATATAGACGACTTGGTGGACTTCAGGCTCACTGAAGATGAGTTGGCAGGTTTGATTCGGGACGTTCAGGACCCGGACCCCATAACGGACCCCATGGAGGGGGTGCTGGTCCCACAAGCTAAAGAGCCCAATGAGAATTGGACTTTCACAACGACGGAGGTGACAACCGAGGTGTTTGTGGTGTGTGTTGAGACTTCGACGGTTGTGACAACAACCTTTGGTCCTCGACCTAGGCAATAGTGTGGACAATGGATGGGATGGTGGATCCCTGTGTACAAGTGTGGACAAGTGTGGACAATGAGTGGGATGACGGATCCCTGGTGTGGTGAGGATTATGTTGACAACTGAACTGTGTGTGACAGTGTGCTTTTAGCAGTAAGGCTAAGATAATTGATTTTTTTTTTGTGTGTGGTTAGAGCTGATGTTATATGCTTAATATTAATTAAGATGGCGCATCTCCAGTGTTAGAGTTATATTTTATGAACACAGTTAATATGATGTCATGGGTGATTATTACTTGTTGATATTGATCTTATATATTTTGTTAGTTAAGTCATTTTTGTTAGTGTTAGTAAAATTTGTTTTTGTAGTGTTTATTAAATAGTTAGTATTTCTTTTTTGTTGTTGTATGTTTTTTTTTGGCTAGGGACCAGGTGAACAAAAATGTCAAATCCATGGAAAGGCACTACAACAAGAGAACGCACCAGGTTCATTATAAAATAGGGGACCACGTTTGGGTGAAAGACACTAGGCGTTATAAAGGCCTTAGACCCAAGTTGACTCCAAAGTGGAGGGGTCCTTATGTAATTGTTGGTGTCATTTCAGATTGGTTGATCAAAATTAGGACCCACCGTGGGCAACAGGTTGTCCACCACAACCGTGTGAAGGCTTGGGAGGGCGCCAACCCTGGGTCGCAATTGGACGGTGGGTTGGACGAGAGTCAAGATCTTGAGGAGCAGAGCCAAGAACAAGAACAGTCCGAACCGGAGGACTGCCACATGCCAGATGAAGCTAGGGGTCAGTGACGAGGACCGGTAGGCAGGTCTATAGACCTGCTCACCTGGCTGATTTCTGTAATTACTAACCTCCCCGCACCACTTATATGTATATATATATTTTTTGTTCCAGGGTTCTACCAATATTTTCTCCTCTTTCCTTTTTTTTGTTTTTATTTACTTTTAGGGCAGAACAAGGCCAAGCCGCTGGGGACCACCCCTTAAGAGGCCGCGGGTCAGCCGGTGAGGACCCCCGTTAGAGCGACGAGAGCCAGAGATGAGCCAAGAGAGAGGAGCCAGAGAAGAGCCAAAGTTTGTGGAGTCGCCAAGTGAGCCCCTGCCACCCGCAGAGCTACCGGAGCCAGAGGTCGGGGAGCAACCAGGGCCACCGTTTGTGGAGTCCCCGGTCCTCGAAGACGAAGTTGGGCAGCCCGCCCAACATAGAGTTGTTCGATTTTGATGATCTATTTGACATTAAGCTCACCGAGGATGAGATAGCCGGGCTGATACAAGACGTTAAGGACCCGGACCCCATTGCTGATCCCATGGAGGGGGCGCTGGTTCCTCGTGTTAGAGCGCCCACTGAGGATTGGACCTCATTCACGACAACAGAGGTGACAACTGAAGTGTTCGTAGTTTGTGTGGAGACTAAAACGGTGATCACAACAACCTTTGGTCCAAGCAATAGTGTGGACTATGAGTGTGGCGAGGTGGACAACTGAGGATATGGACAAGTGAACAGTGTATGAGACAGTGTACTTTGAGTGTACTTTGAGTGATAATTATTAATTGTTGATAATATGTAGACAACTAAACTGTGTATATGACAGCGTACTTTGAGTGTACTTTGGAGTGATAATTATTAATTGTTGATGATGATCTTGTATATATATATATTTGGTTAGTTAAGTAATTTTTGTAAGAAAAATTTGTGTTTTTTTTTGTAGTGTTTATCAAAAAGTTAGTATTTCTTTTTTGTTGTTGTATGGTTTTATGTACATTGGGGGAGTGTTATGATTTTGAGTAGCACATTGTTTTGGTTGATAATAGGGTTAATGTTGTTTCTTTAAAATTTCACTTACTTAAATGTCTTTTCCTAGCTGCTCAAATGATGTAACACTCCATGTTTTACGTTATTATTTATGGTTTATGCTGTTACATACTTTTAGTTTCCGTTTATGTTTAGATCTTTTGTTGAATCCTTGTATTTAATGTTTTTACACTTATTTTTATTATCTGTTCGCCATTATTGTGAGATAGCGCCATCTATAGGTGACCTGGCGAGAAGCAATTAACCTGACCCAGTTTTTGTCATATAAAAGCCTGGTTTGCATTGTGAGTGGCTGGATTTTGTGATGGTGACTTCTGCTGAAAGTTGTGAAACTGTTTTTATATTTCTTTTGTAGTTTTTAAGTAAAAGAAATGGTTAGTAATAAAGACCTGAATTAAATTCTCCTTTTTATATTTTTATAAATAAAACCAGTACAAAAATAGCTACAACTCATTACTATTCTCATTTACATGGATTTGTCTCATTGCAAAGTTGAGGTTCAGTTCATAGGAGAAATAGCTGAAGATTTAAATGGTGTGTCGAGAGAAATGTTCTCTTTATTCATTAAGCAATGTGACAGCCTCATGTGATTCTTGGTACTATAATGGCACATGCCTATGTATTATTACGATATTTCCCCACTTAATTTTGTAAAGCGTCATTGTTTAGGGTACTTAATAATGAAGAAGACCAGGAAATGCAAGTTTTCTTTTTTCATATTTCTTCAAGAAAATGATGAGATTCTTTGAGAAATGTTCTCAGAGAATTTCATAGCACTACTAATTGTGACATTAGACACAAGAATTTAAATGTCAAGAAAAAACAAACAAAGATAGCATCACTGACATTGTGGTTCATGTAAGTAAATTAACTCTAATTCAGTTCATAGCTTGCCCTCTTTGTCAAATGAGGCTAGTCACAAATCCACCATTGGCAGAGGTGGCGCTGCGGTCAGATAAAGGCAGTGGGAGATAGCTGAGATGATCCATACGCCTGTTCATATTCGAATAGCGTAGCTTGCGAACCAAGCGCCCGCTCTCTAAACGTGAGCGCTACATTAAACAATAGCGAGCGCTGCAAAGCCGACTTAGAGGTGTTTCACTGCATTCCAAAATGTGACCAACAACCTGTCACTTACCAAACTGATATTAAAAGACGATGCAAATCATCAATTTACCATCAATGTGACAGACGATGTTAATGATCAAAGGCATCGGGGTACGAGATTTTATTTTTTAACACATCTAGTATACAGATAAGCATTCAGTCTTTAACTAATGACGTGCCGGTACATAGATCTAGGCATAGAATAGACTAGTGCAATTTAGGTGGGTAGATCTAGAGCTAAAAATAAGTATACTGGAGGGTCTAATAGTGTCTAGGCAACTTACAAAATATTTTGTCTTTGTAAAACCATAATGACAACAATATGTAGGAAACATTTTTTTTGTGAGAAAAATACAAATATACTTTATTCTTCCTTGTAACTCCCTCCTTCATGAAGATAATGCAAGTAGGGACGTGGGGGTGGGGGATGCACCAAGACAACATCTAACGTCTGTTAAAACGATCAAAGTATAGAATTTCCTATGCTAAACACAAGTAAGGCCCTCAGCTACTAGATTCCAACTGGATACAAAATAAATAAGAAAATTAAATAAATAAATAATTGAGTAAATAGATAATAGATAAGTAAATAAATAAATAGAAATTAAAATGTATGCATGTAAGAGATATGGGGATGTGTAACAAACAGGAGGACATCTAGAGTTGGGCTACTGGTAGTAAAACTTATGTTGGCACGGTCCTTAATAGATAGTAATATACATTCAGTCACCAAAAGGCGGGCTCCGAATCTGATGGAGTGACATAGCCTAGACTGTGCAACATTCAACGGGAAAGAAATAGGAGAAAAACAGACAGACCGGAGGCCGAGGAGAGAGAAAGGGAAAGTGTCCTTGACAATGTGTTGACCCTAAAAACGCTTATACTATCATTTCTTCAATTTCTGTGATTGTACGGAAATGTGCACCCTTAAATGGTGTCAACTTAAAAAAAAATATATATGATGTTGTTTGTATTACAGACGATCTTAATAATTGTACGACGTCCAAAGTTTCTGGACTTAGTCGCCGCACGTGACCTCTCGGCAGGAGTTCCGTGGGGATTCTCACGTGGTGGTGTCAGGTTACCACAGTCTGGAAACTGCTGACGCCAACTAGGGTCACTTTATCCAGATAATCCTTTGTTCATGTATTCTGTCAACATACCTAATCGTTGTGTTAAAAATAGTTAGACTATTATCCTCAAATAATACACAATTTTCCTTATCCTAGGGGTTGTAAGAGCGATATCCAGATAATTAATAGGGGAATGGCTCGTTATACTACTACCCGGACCAGAACTAGAGAATTATTGGACAATCTGTAAAACAATATCGATCATAAAGGCTGGCGTTAACAAAGTTTTATCGGAGTGAGGACACACCTCCCATTAAGGGGGGTGGAGTGTGACAAACCAGTTCATTTAGTACTCACTTGCCTAATCCATAACTCGCACAGTGGAGGTGGTCTGACCACCTCCACCTCGGTTCTGAAGATGAGGGCGCCGGCAGCGACGCCAGGAGGGGGGGCGGGGGCTCGCAGGACTTATATCCCCGGGGAGGGGACGACCCTGCATCGCAAAGTTTCCCCCGGGAGCCTCGCCCCAGGACAAACCCCCCCTGCGCCTCAGGCCTCCCCGGGAAGGCTGCCGAATCTGGCGGAGGTGCGCCCCCTCGCCAGGGGAGCTGGCGCGGCAGGCGCGCCAAGGATGTCGGCGCGGGGCGCGTTCGCCCCTGGGGGGGCACACTATCGCCCCCGTTATCCGCAGCCAGCAGCACGCGCCACGGTGGCAGGCCCGCCACCCGCATACGCGCCCACGGTTCAAGTTCCCATGATGGCGATACCCGCCGTGGTCTGGCTGGTGCCGGTCCCGGTGTGGGTGCCGGGGCCGGGCACCGAGGGGCCCAACAGACAACCAACACCACCCCAGTGAAAAAAAAAATAAAAAGAAAAAGATAGATAAAAAAAAAAAAAAAAAGTGACTGATGCAATATGACGATGTGTAGAGATAAAAAGGACTGATGCACGATATGACGATGTGTAGAGATAAAAAGGACTGATGCACAATATGACGATGTGTAGAGATAAAAAGGACTGATGCACAATATGACAGTGTAAAATTAAAAGACTGATGTGTGCCATATGTGAAATAAATTAAGAATAGAAAATTTAAGAAAACGATTTTGTTCCTCTTTTTCATTTTCTCTATTCTGTAGAATCATATTGACCTCATGGTCGTAAATTTTTACTTTTAAAAACTCCATGGAACCTTGCTTTGTGAATAATAATTGTCCTGTACACGTTTCTCATTCATTCACCTCTCAGATTCGTTGACCACCTAATAGGGGTGAGGTCGTCAGTTTGACCACCAACCTCCCAAAACCTAACCCCGCCCGCATTTTTTTTGGACCATGATTAGTGAGTGGGGTACTGGCGTGGTATTCAAAATATTTAGCACAAACAGGAACTTGGTAACCAAAAATGCTGATTAACAGGGTGTGTCTTGCACGGCCTAATAAGCACGCTACAAAAAGGAGTACATACAAAAACGTGTGCACCCTCCAGTGTGTAAGGGGCTGCCTGAACACACCACACATCACAAAAGTAAAAGAGAATATTGCCATTCCTATTTAGGAATCGCGAAGTCTGAAGACCCAGACTTGAGGTAAATTGGCCTCATGGTTGAATGGGATTTAACTTGAATTTCCCTTCAACAAAAATTCATTATCCTCATAGAATGTCAGCAAATTATCAAGTTTCTCAAATATTACGGTCCACTTGTGAAAATATAATCAAATATAATTAATTGGAAAACCAACATTGGTCATCTGTATTGACCAGCCATTTCAGTAAAATCGACAAGTACACGCCAAAGCCACCGCTCATGGGTAATGAGTACAAGAGTATGACACAGGGGAGTATGAAATACTGAAAATATTGAGATGAGTGAGGAATTGTGTGCTTAACACCATGGCAACATCTAACATCAGTTGAAAACAATCAAAATAGAATTTCCAACGCTAATCACAAGCAAGGTCCTCGGCTATTAAAATCCAACTGGATACAAAAATAATAATAATAATAAATCATTAATGAAATAAATAATTAAGTAGATAAATAATTAAATAAATAATTAATTGTATAAATCATTAAGTAAATAAAATAAACAGAAATTTAAAGTGAACAGTGTAAGAGATACTGGGATGTGTAACAAACAGATCGTCTAGGGATGGGCTACTGGTAGTAAAACTTATGTTGGCACGGTCCATAGTAGACAGAAACGTACATTCAGTCACCAAAAGGCAGGCTCCAAACTTGATGAAATGACATACCTTAGACTGTGGCCTGAGAGAAGATAAACCGATACTAACAATCAACAAGAAAAGAAAATAGGAGAAAAACAAGCAGACAGACCGGAGGCCGAGGGAAGAGAGGAGGGAAGTGTCCGTGACAATATGTTAACCTTATAAACGTTTAAACTATTAATTCTCATTACTGTGTGTACACGGGGAAATCATCCTTAAATGAAGTCAATTTCAGAAAGAAATATATAATTATGACGGTGTTTGTATAGCAGACGATCCTAATAATTGTACGACGCCCATAGTTTCTGGACTTAGTCGCCGCACGTGACCCCGCGCGGGAGTCCCATAAAGGATTCTCACGTGGTGGTGTCAGGTTACCACAGTCTGGAAACTGCTGACGTCAACTAGGGTCACATTAGCAGTATAATCCCTTGTTCGTGTATTCTGCCAGTGTACTTAATAGTTGTGCTCATAATAGATAGACTATTATTCTCAAATAATGCACCATTTTCCTTATCCTAGGGGTTGAGGAGTCATATCCAACTAACTAATAGGGTATTAGCTCGTTATGTTACATTCCGGACCAGAACTAGAGAATTATTGAGCAATCTGTAAAATAAACAAAATCGAATGGGCGGCTATTCCATAGTTATCGGAGTGAGGACACTCCTCCCATTAGGGAAGGTGGAGTGTGACAAACCAGTTCGTAGCTAATCATTTGCACTTATCCACCTATTCCATAATAAGGTCATATGAGCTGACATGAGTCCATAATTCATTATATTCGTCGCCAATACGTTAGGAATTGTGTTGAATTGACAGATTCCATCTTAATGCGTGTATGCATAGGTATTCCGGTTTATTGCACGAGTGCATTTTTCGTCTCAGCAAATAGTAGCAACGATTTCCAGACGTCGCTGGCGTCGTGTGGACGTTATGGGCGATATATAAGGAGATTATGCAAATCTGGGGTTTCTCATTGGTCAATCACACCTATGACGTAACACGGAAAACACCTATAAATAACGCCAAAGCATGGGCGCGGAGAGTTTCCGGTAGTTCAGTTACATAACACCCAGGATTGTCGTTGCTCTGTGTGTTTTGGATTTAGAAGTTATCACAGTAAGTGTCAGTTCGAATTATTTGAGATATTTGATGTATACATATGTAAGGACGCTACATCTCCTATCTAAATTTCGAGTATCCTAGCATTTAACTTATAAGACTCTAATATTTACTACTGGATGTGCAGGCGACAAATTCCACCTACGCATTTATGTTCGGTATATTAGAAGTTTTTAGCTGTTATTCTTTAAAACCTTCAAATTTCTATCTCGTAGTCAGGTCCCTTGTTATTATTGAACTAATTAATATAGATAACTATATGTGTATGATTCCAACCTTGAACCAACCAGTTGACCATTTTTACTTATACCAATTAAGGTAATCTTCCACACGTGTGTGATAAACTACAAGTTGAATTTTCACTGATTATTAACCTAGGCAAAAAAAAAAAAACCTAGGCAGAGACTTGGTGTGTCTTACATAAACTGTCATCACTGTGGTCAATTTGTGGACATTTGTTGCTGTAATTGTATTTTTCATGTATTAAATATTTGCATCTTGCTCACCTGTCATTTTCTGCCGATCTAACACTGAGTTTGATTTTCCTCTTGTGACAGAGTATTGGTAATTGTGTGAACAGTTCTGGTCCGGGTTTTGTTTACGTTCTAAATACGTGTGTTTTATATATTGAGTAAGATTAATCCTTTTCTGCAGACTTAAATAAAGAATCAACCATAAAATACGAGTTCATACTTCAATAATAAATATTTATAGATTCAACACGAGTCTCCATCTTCCCACCAGGCAAATCGTATTGACATCCGTCTTTGAGTTGCATACACATCAAAATATTGTCCTTATATGAGCCTAAATCTTATCTTAAGCACTCCTAGATTTCCAATATCAAGCTCTATTTTTAAATCGGTTAGTAACAGATAGTAAACAATAAGAGACCCTACTAGGGGAAATAGAGATTTTCGACAAACTAAATATTCACACATTACTTATCTGATTAATACCCAACATCCAAATTGGTTGAGCTCTGTACAATACTTTTTCCCCCCCTTGAACAGTAAAATAGTGAGATAAGAGACCTATTTAGCAGTTGGTGGACATCTCTTTGATCATAATTTTGTAGCGCCCTGTCCAGTCGGATAGAGTACATATACGATCACGTTGTGTTTATCACTGGCCAAACATTAGTCTCAGAGAGAGAAGAGACTTGTAGAATTAAAGATTAGACCATTAAATCTGACTGGCACGTTACATAATTTATTGGTGCCGTGACCAGGATTTTATACAATTTCCTCACACTTGGTGCTAGTCTGGATATCAGAATTGTTTCTAAGATTCATGCGGGCGAATATGTTGATTTAACTTTACTGTCTTCTGAAGCAGATTCGGCTCAGCAGCTAGAATTTGACCCTATTACAAAAAGTGCTGACCATGAACAACAAGTCAGGAAAGAAGATTGCCAGTGTTGCTAAATGGCAAAAATTGTTTGGGACTTGCGCTGCCGTATACTTAGCAGCACATCCTTCAGAGGGCCCAGGTCTCATGACCTACATGATAAGGGTGCTGGAGCTGTCTAGGCAGTACCAGGATGGGGTGTATTTGCGCTACGACACACTTTTCAGGAAGAAAAATAAATATGTCAACTCCACCCAGTCTTATCTGGGCTTAGGGCTTGAGTTGTATACTAGAGAGTGACAAAGCTACATGATTTTAGAAATAAAACTTTTAATAACTAATTGTCAATGACTCAAACACGTACATATAGCGGCAGTCTGTGCTGTTATAGATTTCAAATCATTGCAGTTGCATGATATTCACATATAGATTCACCATGCTTTCAGAACTTTATTATTATGATTATGGCGAATTTGACCAACGCATTTGAAGCTTTACTGCCACTGGAGAACCAATCATAATTGACTCCTGTGGTAATCAACATGACTGTCAGATTCTCACAATGGGCTATTTAAGGGATAAACATTACTTTTCTGCAGTTCCATTACCAGAGAATCACATTTCTTTCACAGAAACAAGTTGAGATAATTGTCCATGCACTTGTTCGAAGAGGATAACTCCAAAAGCAGCAGCAGCAGCAGTGAGATGTTCTTACTGAAAGACAAAGTACACACAATGTACCTTCTAACTTAGAGGAGTACTCGACATGTAGAACTTCATCAAATGTACATCAAACATTGAAACCTATTTCCAAGCTGACCGTGCCGTTCGACCACCTAGTGCATAATTCTAGCAGGACTTGGACTATTCATAGTTCATGGCAACCGACTTCAAGTCCATCTAAGCGTCGCCGCACTAAACCAAAGAATTTGAACTCTCCATCAGATGAAAGTATATCTCCCTCGTAATTGAGAACATCAAATCCAACTTAATCTCAATAGGAGAAGCTATGACAACTATGATCAAATTTGATGATAAATTCTCTGACATTATGATTACTATCTATTGCCTAGAGGAATCTCTCCTTTCGCTGGCGACTTATTCCGATTGTTTAGATGGCGTATGTATGATGACATCAATGAAGATTGACAATATTGTTTATTGTCGTTACATGGAATCGGAGGCTATACAGGGTTTTTGAATGATAGTGGAAGAAACTACATTAATGCTTGTAATAACAATGCACAAGAGTCTGTGATTGTCAAAGTGTTCTCTGATGATGACATTATGTCCAAAGCTACCTTGCATAATCAAGCTACTAAAAAATTTGAAGAGTAAACCAAGACCAGATAAAGTGTATACTAATAATCTCACAAAGTACAAATCATCCATCACCAATAGTATAGCTAAGATTAACTCCACGACATTATCTGACTCCATTGAGCTCATAGGCATGTTCGTCCACACAGCTAGAAAAGGATTTCAGCAAATCAAAGTGCAATCTACAGATCAGAAAACAGATCAATGGAATAAGTACTGCCTTATGTATGTACATCACCAAGGCTGTTTTGATTCTAATTGATTCTTTGATTCTGTTTTGATCCTGAAGATGGAGCGTTTCAAAGAAACAAATTTGTGCATGTTGAAAGAAAAACTGTGTTTAAAGATATAGAGTATAATTGTAATTGTGCTTTTTTTCAATATCTGCCATCACTTCCTGCTCATGAGCGTCCCAATAGGATGCTGTCACACTCTACTTCTGGAGGAATGTATGGAAGCTGCATTAAAGCTAGCAAAATATGAAAAGCCGCTTTCATCTGACAATCTAACGAAGAGAATAATTACTGCATGGCAAAGTGTACTCAGTCCCATTTGTTTACTAACTCCAAGCGATGAGCGCTCAAAAAGTTTTCAATTCTAAAAGACGACCATTTAGAATTCGTCCACCTTTACTGTGATGCAAATCAATACATGGTGAGATGTTTGTCCCCAAATTGTCAAGCAAGATACTGGAAAGGCACTCACTAGAAATTAAAGGAATGGGATGATGATACACTATGCCCTCATCTGAGGTAGAGAGGTTGCTTCAAAGTGTATTGGATCTCCAATGATAAACCAGAAGGTGAAGTGTGTCCAACTACTAGAGAGCTAAAAATCTATACCATCTTTTGGTGTAGAATACTAGATAAAAAATACACAATGTGTTTATAATAAGTTGTTGTTATGGAAATATGACACTAGTATTTTACAGGGACAGTGATAGCATAATTGAAAATAGGTAATACAGGTATTGTTTCTCTTTGAAGCCTACATGTATGTTGACTGTCTGCATGCAGAATATACACAAGACTGTTTTATCAGCATATTTCGACTAGATCAAAAGTGCTCAGACAGCACTGTACTGCGTCGCTCGCTAGCACAACGTTGACTCTATATGGCTACATATCAAATTGACCAAAAAATAGCCCTATTACAGAAATCACCATTAAATTGACAATGTGCTTAAAATTAGGCACTAGTAATGGTCAGTATGTATGTAAGCATTGTGCCAAGTTTGGATATTTTCTTTCAAGCAGCTATTGATATGTAGCAACATAGAGTCAATGTTTTGCTAGCGACACAGTGCTCTCTGAGCACTTTTCATCTAGTTCAGAAAATCACTCAACTATAGCAGCAATATTTGAAGAGGCTTTAAACTGTGTACTGCAAAGTTGCAGTATTTATTGTTTACATAGCTGGGTGACTGATCATTTCAACTTATTTGATATGTCTTTTTGATTTACCCAGCTTATATAGCATGGCTAGACTGTACGGTAGCGTACGGTAGCGCTGTGCTAGGCGAGCGGTGTGTGTGAGCTTCCAGCCTCGAGTGCTGGAGGCCTGAATGCCGCTCGCATGCTACCCCCTCTCGCGAAAAAAAAACTTGTTTTTTTTTTTTTTTTTTTCCTTATTAATTTTGAGTCTAGTGAGCCATTAAGCGGGAGAAGCGTTGACAGTTATTGGATACATACATAGCATATAATATACAGCATACGAACACAAACATTGAATATATGCATACAATGCAGATATAATGAATACAGCTAATTATAGAGTTCACAACATACGTAATTAGTTACGTCTAAACAATGAAATATGCTAGGTTAAGACGTGAAGTTTGTATACGTAGATAACATTTAATGCACAGCACACAGAAGATTATTTGTAAGATGTATATATATATAATAAGGTATAACTAACATGATACACGTAGGGTGTATTACTATATGACACAGAATTCACAAAATAATTAAATCTACATTTTAGAGATTACTTGGTTATAGATAAACACTACGGTCTTCTTGATTTCAATATAAGTCGAGCTACAGAAGTATAATTTAAGCGAGAAACCACCTAATGTCGTATAATTAACAGTGAGGTATAACTAACATAGAACACTGAATCAACAAAATAATGTACAGAGTACTAATTGGGCACATAATGTGTGAAATGGAGATAATGAATCGCTAAGATAACACGGCGGTGAACTATGGTAATTTGTACAATATGGTGTAGACACAGCATGTTGTGGTCAGCGTCGATTGGGCACGTGCGGGCGCAGCGGGAGTCCGGGTCATGCGGTGGGTTCGGCGCCAAGTGAAGGATGGTCGGGGTCGTGGCGCGTGTTGGCGGCGGGGTTTGTAGGCCAGGTCCGTAGGGAGCGGATGTCAAGCGCAGCGCTATGCGTGGGTTGATGAGGGTGATGTCTCGTTATTTTTGTTGTTTGAGGCGTGACGAGGTGAAGATGAATCGCGTGGGGAGAGTCATTCCTGTATAGGACCTCGTTGGCTACAGACGTATCTGTGTCTTGTACCTTACGTTACTTGTGGTTTGAAGTTGTGTAGATTCGGGATTATGGAGAAGTTCACCATTATTGGAAGATTTGGAGATATCAGCCTGGACGAGCTGACTGAAGTGCAGGGCGAATTCTTGCGTCTGTTCAGGCGGTTTCCGGCGGCCAGCGTGACGTAAGTTGATGATCGTTTTTTTTTTTTTTTTTATGATGCATGATGTTGTGATGTTGACAGTTGATGACTCTGTCTCTGTGACGGTGCGGTAATGACGTTCGTGTGTTTACTTTCAGCTGGGCCATGGAGAACAGGCAGGGTGCCAATCGGTTTGTGGTAGAGCCTCCTGCCCTTGATGCTGCTATCACTGGCATCCAGTTCCGTCCTGGGGCCCTGCGGCAGATGGAAACAGCAGGCAGCGGGGGATCCGCGGCGGTTGGCTTGGATGAGGTTGCTGGCAGCTGCGACGATAATGCGGCCGCTGCGGATGCTTTGATCCGCGCGGAGGAGGCTGAAGCAGAGGCCGCTCGGGTGTCCAGGGTGGTGGAGGAAGCAACTGGTCCATCGACTGATGCATTCACGATGGACGATGTACCGTCGGACGATGAAGCTGTTGGCGGCCGTGGTATGACGGGAACCGCCAAGTCCACGGCAGCCGTTGAGGATCGTGTCGAGTCGGCTGCTGTGACCATGGCCGCGACGTCGCCTGACGCAGTGAGTGTCCATGCCTCGGAATCGTCGCTGGATGGCTCGTTCAGTGATGATGCGGCCAGCAGGACCGGCTCCGGCCGTGTCCGGGAGGCCGTCCGGTCGCTGGAGGCCGGGGTGAGCTCGGAAACAGTTGCCGTGCGTTACGGCGCGGATGACGTGAGTCGAGGTCGTCCACGAGGAGACAGTAGTGGCGATCGGCGGCGGCGAGCGCGGTCTGCGTCGTACGTGGATGGAAACGATCGCCAGGCTAAGCGCATGCGGGATGAGGCGTATGGTCAGCGGCGCGTGGACAGGCGAGTGGTAGCCCGTGAGGACCGGGTCGCCATGGACACATCGGCGCCTCTGCGCTCATCACCAGTTCCGCGGTACGCGGGAGAGTACGTGCCACAGTTTTGCCCTCCGCCTCCGTTTCCCGCTGGGTCGGTTTGGGGCGTCGCAGCAGGTGGCGAGTCGCGTGGCGCGGAGCGCAGCCACGTTGGCGGGCGGGCCGCGAGGCCAGGTCATCGCAGTGGCGAGCGCTCCCGTGATCGTCAACGGGATGTTTGTCAGGCGAGGGCCGCGGATCGACACAGGAATGATAGACGTAGCCGCAGTCCTCGCCGGCCTCGGCAGTAGATCGCGGAGGTGTGTGGTCACTTGATTGAGTGAATGGGATATGTGTAGGAACAGTGTGATGGGGACAGGATAGTGATGATAATGAGTGAACGGATAGCATAACAGGATAGCAGACGTGTGGAATATGCAGCTACAAGTGTGTGTGAAACGACAGTGAGATTTAGGTAGAGTTACGTGCTACGAGACGTTGTATGTACTGTGTGTTTGTGATACGTGACCGGTGGCGGTACGATATAGTAGGATGTTCATATTATCGGCAGTGGATATGTGTATTAAGTCGTACATACTATATGTTGACCTGTTGTATTTTGATTTTCGCTTGTGTACTATGGTGGTGGGCGGTAGAACGTGTAGTTAAGGTGATGGGTTTGTTTTATCAATAAATTACATGTCATAAGCTGTTGCGTCTTCATTCCTGATATTACTGTAGTAGTTTTGGTCGTGTCTTTTAATGAGTAAGCAGCCGTAGTAGTTATCATCATTCATGGCTTTGAGAACAGCTGCATTTTTGATAGAAACATGAAATGTATTCGGCATGGTTATTGTTAACATATCTTCTCCCAATTGTAAAGATAAATCGTTCTGCCAGTCGAGGTTAATCTTCGGCCAGCAGCTCTTTGTGATAAGGGAGTAGCCTTTGAACCGTGGTAATTCTGCAATCTTCATTCGAGAATCTACTGGAATATCACGCAGGAATAATATTGACTGGTGATCTGTCGAAAATATTTTATAGTAGAGCCCCGCTGTTTGATTTAACAGGCTGTGGTCCTGAAGTTGCTTGTAAGACCTATACTGAGACAATATTTTATAGGCTGCGTATAAAATGAAGCAAGCTGTTGTCCCTAGTAGGGCGTACGCCATTATTGTCAATTCATCCTCAATTTCGTCCACTGGTGTTATCAGTATGTTCCATAACGTTAAGATTGCAAATAATATCATCTCGATGAGCGACATTGAGGATTCGTCTGGGATGTAAATAGTGTTGTCAAGTTCTTGCTTCTTGTATTGTGTAATCTTCAGTGTCATTTATGTTCACCCAAATTGTAAATATTTTTTTTGTTGCGTGTCTGTCACGATTTATGACCAGAAAGAAAAACGAAATAAATTTTTGATTAAAATATGTGATGAAAAAGACTATTGATTCTTAGTTTGTCCTTCACCTTGCTGTTGCAAACTAAACCGAACAACATATGGATTTATTTTTAATGTAAATAGATTTTCTGTTATAAACTAACACCACACATACATATAAAAATAATGGATATAAATAAACGGTATGTAAAATTGTATTAGAATAAAAATCTGCCGGTTTCCAACAGTTTATGACGTGTGTAGGCTGTTTTAATTAATCGGACTTGCATTATCGCCTTGCTGGGGTGGCCTGTAAAAAACAATAACACGTGTCCTGGTTTATCCGGCCACCTGGCTTATGCGGCCAGTTTGTGTCTGCAGATGGGATGGCCGTATAAGACAGGGACTACTGTATTAAGAAGTAGAGTATTCAGAAGATTTTGTTTAGGGAATGGCCAATGTGTAATCGACTGGGATGAAGGAAAAGTGGATGGTTGGCATGTTTTGAGCTATTTCACAGCTGCAACAGATGAAATTTGGTATTTATATCAGAAAGACATGCTTGGAGGTGATCAGACATTTACTGCATTTTGTAATCAAATGACCTTTATATATTAATCAGGCACACCTAAAAAAAAAAAAAAAAATCTGGGCTTAGGGAGTTGACAATTACTACTTCTCTTTTTTCCCCCCTTTTTTTCAAAAAACAAGCGCAGCCTGCTCACATCAGTACACATTTGTTCGTACACCGTTTTTATTATAGTAATCACATACAAAATTTTAGTTTCAGCCTCTCCCTTGATTGCCATTACATGCGCCTCATGCACTTCAGTGATTACAGGTCCGTCTTTGTCTTCTACAGTAGCCATGGACAAGTTTCTATCTACAACAACGTCACAGGTCTCCTTATCTGAGTCTGGAACATCAAACCATTCTCTATTAAGCACCACAGTTTCACTGTTATCTGAATATATTGATGACGCCATGGCTTTAGTATTCAAGTCAGTTGGGCATCTTCTTTTTATTTCAGATTGTTCCTCAGTATTTGGATTGCTTTTGCGGGACCTTCCTCTTTTTTGTTTTACTGGTTAGGTGGCATACAAATGTACTACATTTCTGGACTTGAAATGCTCTCTTGTGGCAGATATTCATGATGTTGTAACTCACATCTATTTGGACAACTTATCTTCTCACCAGTACATTCATCTAACACAAAGTCAGAATGATCATCAGCGCTGTGGAGGGAGTTCCCCATCATCCAGCGCCTAGACGCCAAGGACGTCACCGAGCAGAAGAGACGCATCGCTGCCCTCAACATCCGGTGGCATGACGACATCTACATGGCCGTGGACATTTCCATCGACATGGTGGCCATGGTGGCTGTCCTGGGCCAGCCAGCACACTGTGCTCAAGAACAGCGTGGGTCTCATCGGGCTGATTACAAAAAAGCAAATGAAAATGCAGTCTGCATTTTGTTAGTGGCAAAAAAGGCCCTAGCAAAGAGTATCCTGATCCAATACCATTTCTGGAAAGTGACACAGAAAGAAGACATTGGATGAGCAAATCTAAAAAGCGCAAGGCACCACTGGAACGTTCGTGTAGCGATTCACAAAATAAACCAGTATTAAAAAAATACAGCACATGTACAGTGACAAATTCAGATACATTAGGTGAAATTCCATGTACCATTCTAGAGGATCAAATCAAACCACCATCATTTACATCATCAAAAAGGGTGTAGATATAGGAACTCAAACCGCAATTTGTTATGATGATCTGTGTCATTACTCTGATGCTGAGCTTCAGCAAAAAGATACATTGAGGTGGGCTATCACAGTGCAGGAAATAACTAATGAGAAATTATGTAAATTTTTATACAGGAATCACATTTATAAGCATTTGGTACATTTTCAATTTTGTAAAGGAAAAAGCTGAACGTATGACATTTTGGAAAGGGGAAACAGCGTACTGCAGAGTAGCTGCCCATGAGGCAGCAGGTGGTGAACTCCAGCGCTACCAAATGGACCAGCAGGCGGCCGGGGAAGGTGAAAGAAGCCAGCCGTCAACTCAACCCGAGTTACAGGCTTTGATCAATGTAACAAGAAGATTAGGGGAGCGACAAGCCCGACAGCAAGAAGCGATGTAGGAATTACAAGCCACCTTAATAATGGCCACCCCCTGTACAGCGTGCCACCAACCAACCCAGTACCGCAGGCAGGCATGATCAATCTTACCAAATTATTTAGGACATTCAAATCGGCAAGTAAATTGTATTTCGACTAACTAATATCATCAGAACCCATAACTCCAGGAGTTATTGGTTTCTGATATTATTTGTACAAGTTACAAATAAAAGAGGAAACAAAATGCATTTCATTTTTAGGTGATGTACAATGTAAAATTAAGATTGGACAGCGAATCAGGAGATATGGTCAACACCCAATGTGAATGCCCTGTTGGTGAAGGACGACATTCCACTTGAAAACACATTGCAGCTCTGATGAAATTGCTAATTGTATTTGTGAATGAAGGTGTTACAAAGAGCAACTGCAAGTCATGCATTGAGGAGCTCCAATCACACCACAAACCATCAAAATTTTACTCAGGCATATTAACCTAAACAGATAATAACGACCATGATCTGATCTGATTTCAAGATTGCCATATCCTGCTGATGAGACTCGAACCAAGAAATTGACACATTTATGATAATGAGTGCTGGTCATGATCATGCTATCTTTATTTATGACTGGTATTCTATTGATGGCTGTATGTTAAAAAGCAATTGAAGAGATTTGGGTTTAGATTTGGATATGTAATTCATTCAATATTTTCTTTACATTTGTTTAATAAAAACAAAGATATTTGTTCTATAAAACAAAATATATAATGAACAATTTCTCTTTTTTTTTCTTAAAATATAACTGTATATTGAAAAATTGAATATTGATTATATTTGAAGAATCATCAAAGAAAGCACAAGATCTTGAAGTCCTCACAAGAACAAGATCGGAGGAAGATGATGATCACAGACCAGTAAAATTCAGAAATATGCCAGGCTACAATGATCATATGCAGAATTTGATCGTCAACTATGAAGCCAAAACTGGACATGGGATGGCCATACGATTCTTGTATGAAGCTCAGTTTAGCTGCTGATCTTCAAGAAGCTGTACGGGATCATACGCATACAAAGCTCCCATTTACACAAGATTGGATCGACAAAGAACTGCACGTAACTAACTTAATCCATTAAGCACCACAGTTTCACTGTTATCTGAATATATTGATGACACCATGGCTTTAGGATTCAAGTCCGTTGGGCATCTTCTTTTTATTTCAGATTGTTCCTCAGTATTTGGACTGCTTTTGCGGGGCCTTCCTCTTTTTTGTTTTACTGGTGTACTCTCTTGAGGTAGCATACACATGTACTGCATTTCTGGACTTGAAATGCTCTCTTGTGGCAGACATTCAATATGTTGTAACTCGCATCTATTTGGACTACTTATATTCTCACCAGTACATTCATCTAACACTAAGTCAGAATGATCATTAGCTAATCATAATGAGAAATTGTCTTAATGAAGAAAATGAACCCTTTTTTCAGATTACAAAAAAGCCAACGTGAATGCAGTCTGCATTTTGTTGGTGGCAAAGGCCCTAGCAAAGAGTATCCTGATCCACTACAATTTCTGGAAAGTGACCCAGAAAGAAGACTTTGGATGAGCAAATCTAAAAAGCGCAAGGCACCACTGGAACGTTCGTGTAGCGATTCACAAAATAAACCAGTATTAAAAAAATACAGCACATGTACAGTGACAAATTCGGATACATTAGGTGAAATTCCATGTACCATTCCAGAGGATCAAATCAAACCACCATCATTTACATCATCAAAAAGGGTGTTGATATAGGAACTCAAACCGCAATTTGTTATGATGATCTGTGTCATTACTCTGATGCTGAGCTTCAGCAAAAAGATACATTGAGGCGGGCTATCACAGTGCAGGAAATAACTAATGAGAAATTATGTAAATTTCATACATGAGTCACATTTAAAGGCCTTTGGTACATATTCATTTTTGTAAAGGAAAAAGCTGAACGTATGACATTTTGGAAAGAAGAAACAGCGTACTGCAGAGTAGCTGCCCATGAGGCAGCAGGTGGCGAACTCCAGGGGGATTCATGGGTATGTTTGCAAAAATGATTGAAAAAATGTAAAATTAATTATGCACAAGAAATAACTGGATGATTGATGATGGCTGTTTAGACGTCAGTTTCTCTTCGTTTTTGTTTTGTTCTTTTTAAGTTGGCTGTTGCGAACAAATCCTTTATTATGTTAAAGACAAGGCTTTATTGCAATAGTCTTTGTATTGTTGTACATGTTATTATAGTCAAATTCAAAGGTGCTTTTAAGTTTTTGTTTGCAATACACTTTGCTTTGTAGAAGTTCTTGCATTTAGTATGTTTATGTGCATGCATTTGTAATTTGTTTAGTTATTAAGTAGTAATAAGGAACAGACCTCTATTGAGTCTGGCACGTCCACCATGCCTAAAGAAGACACGGGACGGTCTTGTGCCTCCAGGCACGGGACGGGCTTGTGGTGGCCGTCGCACGGCGTCCGCTGCAGTTGGTTCAGCATCAGGGTCAAATGCATCCGACGCCATGGATGAAGTGATCATTCCTCGAGCCGGGCCGTCTACTTCGAGGGGTGGCCGTGATTTCCTCGCCGGCGCGGGGGCTAGCACCGGCGCTGCTGCCGTATTGCCCGCGGCGGCTACTGGTCCTGTCAGCCCAGTTCTTTCCGGCAGCGACGAGCTGTTGCTGCACCACGACGGACTGGCGCCACGCATCGTTGGAGAAGTGGCCCGCGCTGCGAATGTTCCAATTGGCAGCAACGGCCCAGGCGTGTTTGCGCTTGAATGAGCTGTGCCCGCCCAACCCGACTGATGAATATCAGTACGTTTACATTAACGGTCGGGCCGAGCGTGGGCAAGGCGTGCTCCCTCGGGGTGCAATAACCCGGGAACATGGCAAGATTTTTAACCATCTTCGTGCCCGCTGGAGCGGGTATGAATCGTTTCATACTGACATTGCTAGGGAAGGTGTGTGGAGTAAAAGCTATTCAGTTAAAGACTATAGCGACTTTTAATCTGTCATTGTTTGTGTTATATTGTTGTCCTGTTTAGCTGGACTGTAACTTTGTTATGATCTTGGATGTGCATTGGAGCCATTATCACTGCAGTTTTGTCGTAACTAATTGGTTTTCTTTTTTTATTTTTTTTTATTTTTCTATATTATATATATTTTATTTTACATGATCTCAATTGTAGTTGGTATCTGCATTGTGCATGTATATCGTCTTCATGTTGAGTTGCAATAAATTTGAAGTACAATTTTACGAGACTGCCGTCTCTTCGCCTGCATCACGCTCTTATCCCCTCTCCAGACTCATTAGGCTTCGCTAGCCGGACACCTGACGGTGCCTGGCTGAGTCTGCCATCTGGGACTGTACAATGGCTGATTTAAGACTAGACAATATCTAGATTCTAGCTCTATTTTAAGACACAGTGTTTTGCTAGATTTGGCTGTGATGTATTTAATGTAGCAGTAGGATGACAAGTTTAAGAATGGCCATCGATTCAACAAAAGCCACCAAGAAGTGAAGAAAAGACAGACTGCTCAAAGTAAACCCATATGCACTAGTCCTTCAAAGAAGCAAAGGATGTTGTCTCCTGTCTATGGATTACCTAATTATAACCCCACCAAGACCTATTGGCGAGGATGACATCAGCATGAAACACCACAAAAAGTTTCTGAGTGATCAAGCAAGATTGGAGGTGCACAAGAGAGATGGGGAAAAGATTGTACTCTACCAAAAAGGTTTTGGCTACCTTTAGATATTTTAGCTCTGATGAGGAACTTTATGTTCGAAAGCGCTCAGCAAAATTAAATAGACCAGAAAATTTTAAAATCTTCGGCACTTATTTTGTACAGCAGTTTAGACGACACAACACAAATAATAAAAATAATGAGAGGACCTGCTGCAGTTCAAATAATGAATTTGGTTTTTACATGGTTCAGATGATGACTCAAGGTGTAGGAAATTGATGCTGGAGGATGCACTGTCAAATCAAGGTACCGGTAATGGGTATTAGCCTATTGGGCCAGAGCATTGGTTCATCTTTTGCTGTCAAAAGTATGATTTGCCAGATGGATCATATCAGATAAGCGACCTTAAAGATCAAGATTACGTTCACAACCATAAAAAGATGATTAATCACCTTTTTAAGCGGCACGCATTTTGATGATGGGTGAATATCTTGCTAGGAGTGCCATTCAGAAGTCCAGAACAGATGTATTCATTGGTCAAAAAGCTAAAGCCTATGTGGATGAATGCAAGGAACAAGGATCAATGAGCTCTGAAGATAGGACATGTTTTTTTTTTTCATAATGTTATAAAATACTATGCCACTGCTGCCACTTATGCTGTGAGCAAATTTCCTTGAGGACCAACTGTTATAAAAGGCATGTGCTGCAGACATAACAAAAAGAACAGAGTCTAAGTTTGATGATTTGTTATAAATTGTAAATAGGTTCCCCAGTATTATGCCTGATGATGCAACAGAGGACCTGGTGGAATTCCTGCAATATCAGGTTAATTTAGACAGTCATTAAATTTTGTTCTTCGAATTGACGAGTTGCCGCATGCGCTGAACAAAATAAAATCTGTTGATTCTAGCAAGCCAAAGTATGGGATTCTGTAACATGTCATGCTAAGCATCCTTGTCATACCCCATAGCAACGCTGAATCAGGGAGGGGGTTTTCTAGTGTGAGGAAAAACCAAACTGAATTCAGGTCAAATGAGTTGACTTACTGGAGAATCCAATGGTTACCACTCTTTTCAGTAACCCCAGTACATTCCTGTGCACAAACTTCAAATGAAAATGAAAGTGTACGATGCTTTAATGCAGGATACTACAGAACACAGGATTGCACTACAGATATTAACAATATAATTTTACAATTAGAACGGGTTTAGAAGCAGTGAAGGTATAATATATGGTAGATTCTAAACTTTTCTAATTTAATGTAAATGTAAATATGGTGGTTTATAGTCACATATGTATTTTTTAATTTTCTTTTCAGAATTATATTCACAACGCTACTAAGAAAAGGACTGGAAACTATGCAAGAAAGCGTATGTTTAAGAAAGGACGCAGTGCCTTTAATCAGTTTTTGGCAGAAACCCAATGTAAGGACATTAATATTGTGGCGAAATTTCCTCGATGCTCAGGTGACACTGAATATTTACAACTCGGTAGAAACTAGAATCTTTATGGTACTATCCGGGTATTGCTTGTATCCACGAGTAATCCAGTAGTTGACATATATCAACTAGTTTTATGTCCAGAATTGTCACTTCCGCTTCAGACAGCGACCATTGTTGTTTGGGTGTCTCTTTTACCAAAAGGATGCGCCACGTGCGTTTGGCTGTCATGTTCAGGGCATTGACCAGTGTGTCACAACGCACCCGCTAACCTGTCACTGTCCTTTCAGATAATTTGATTATCTTATTAAATTTTAGTGTTTTAGCCTCAAAGTTAATGTCCGTATTACATGAAAATATTCTCATTGGACAATCAATTATAGTGACCACTATTATTGGTCAAACAATGCTGAATCAGGGAATGCTTACCATGCACTATTTTTCCAAGTCCCTGTATATAAACCCATTTGAAGCAAGAGAAGGCGTTATGGTGTTCTGATGTTTCTGGTGTTGCCTTGGTGATCTAGAGAGTGTCTGACGGTAATTCGGCGCTACATACGGGTTCTGGCGTAGGGATATCGCGGCAGGCATCAATACAAGCCTTGTAAGAATTCTAACTGTAGACACAGATATTTTTTTTCGTGATAATTGAAGAGGACTTTGCGCGTCATAAAACAGGTAAGAACTAAATTTATTTTGATATTGTGGAAGGTAAATATTTTCTGCAAGTATTGAAAGCATTGGCTTCAAGAAAGAATTAGTTTTAAATCCACAAAAGTCGATTTAATTTCTCTTGTCACTGAGCATCACTTGGGGTTTTCTATGCGCATTTTGTTAAGAAAGTGTTACAAACTAGAAGACTCTCCTCATTTGATAATTCTTGAATCAGAGATTTTATTTGGGGAAATTATAGTAGATGGTATAAAATTTGTGGAACCAATTTTCAACACCTTAACCAGTCATTATTATTTGATGCATATCAGCTCAAAGTATTTTCATTAAAACCGGTCTACTCAGAAAAGCAATTAGCCAATTTGAAATATTAGTTTCCATAACTAAAAGTGTGGTTAGAATATTTAGAAGAATTAGGAGTTATTGTTGTAGAAGGTTTTTTCAGTCATTTGTCTTCATTCTCAAATTTTCATTATCGTATTGTTAAAAGGATTACAGGAAAAACTTGGTATTGTCTTAGAACTCATTTGGTAAGGAAGAATTTCTATAAAGAATAAGGTTAAACATAGTGATTGTGTGAAAGTAATAGAAACTATATAAAACTATATATTGGATTCATTGTATAAGAAGTTAGAGTTAAATAAAAGGGTAAAATTGTATTTAATTTCTTTTGATTAAAATTCACATCAACTAGACAGATTTTTACTCCAAATAAAATACAACAACAGCCCAGCTATAAAAACAGAATTTACCAAACCAAAATCAGTCATATTTCAGTGGCCATCTTGAAAGGCAAGTAAATATATCAGGCAAATTAAGTGTTATAAAGGAAGATTTTCTTCGATCATTAATTGAAACACTTTTATACCCAAGTCCAGGTTCATTCAATAAAACAAAAAATTACACAACAAGAAGTACCTCTGAATATCTAATTAAGCTCTAGAGTAGGTTAGTTAGTGACAGATCCATTTAATTATTAGCATCCAAATTGAGACCATAGTTAAAATATTGAAGAAGCATATAGATACTCCGCAGCCCCATCTCTGAGGTTTCACTACGGTCTCGGCTCTCCTTCTCCGTGAACAAAAGGGGCTCGTGTGCGCAATCACGGAGGAGCTATAATTTTCACAACGGAACCCAGGGACGCGACAATATTAATGGTTGTTTCATTTTGTGTTGTCTTTCTATAAAACTGCAGTGCTATCATAATAAAGGACACTGTTTTGTTTGTTTAATTAATGATTTTTGTTTTAAAACTATCCCAATACAGGGAAGGTGATTCTGATCTTTGTATAAGGATCTTCTGAGAAAGTTGTCATTATGCCACATTTTTTACACATTGCAGTGCCGTGGCAGCAAGCATCTTCTGCCTGGAAAACACTTGGGAAGGACCAAAAAAGTGACTTCCAATCGTAATTCTTACAATGAGTGCCATACAAAAAAATTAGATATTAGTTTCTTCACGTGATTGTATTTTGTGACTCTTCAGATTGATCGGTTGGGAGAGCTGGGGGACAAGGCTATTGTCCTGTCAATCAAAGGAGACCGGCTCACCCGCTCCTCGTGTGGTATTCCGAATGCATTGGAGGAGGAATTAACAGCAAAATTATTGTCGTCCACAGGTATGAGGCATAACATGGACAATGGTATTCATGCATCATATTTTCACTGTTATATCATTGCTGATTGGAGCTTGGTTATGAAAAAGTCATTAGTTCTTGATAATTCATATACTTAATTGATTTTTCAGGTGTCAATTCAAGTGTTGGCAAACTGGAAGACATCGTTGTAATGGTCAGCCAAAAGCTGAACAAAGCCTATGGTACGTGATACAGTAATGTTTTCATTAACATCTCTATGTATCCAGTATGTATCATAATGTTTCATTGTGTGTTACTATTTTTATTTAAATGAGTGTGGTATATTCAAACTGTTACATAGGTTATTAGAATGGAATTCATGGTAAATACATTAATGAATCATGATCTATTAATTTATTGAATTACTGTATATCATTGTGATGAAGAAATTTCTGTTCAGAAATGTCACTGAAATGACTTGAATAAACATAGTTTACAGTTCCGCAGATACTATTCAGGCGTCTTGTTATATTTAGATAAGTTTTATAACCATATATTTCTTCCTCATTTTAGCATTAGCTACTGGTACCCAAAAGCGGGTACCATACAAAGCTTTGGCCAGTGGATCCACAGACTGAGTGCAAAAACCTTCACGCTTCGTCAATGTGTGTATAATCCATTAATGCATTCAACACTTACACGGGAAATACCTTCATCAGAATTTTAACAGCTGATCTGAAAATAGATTGCTGTTTGAATACATATATTAGCCATGTGTGTTCTATGATGACGCGAATTCAGCCAAACAAATGCCTAAAATGACATAATAGTTGAGGTTCTGTAACAGGCCTTGCTGTCAGATCATTTAAAGGCCGTGTGACAGGCTAGGCCCATCCACACTTAATGTCCATTGTTGAAGATACATAAAAAAATAATACATACTAATTGCATGATTAATCTTGTTCTGATAATATTTCGTATTTCAATTTACTATTTTAATGTTCACCTCTCCCATGTTTTAGGTATCGATATACCAGACATACGAAAGGTCATACATTGGGGAGCTTCGGCTACTGCTGCTGCCTATTTGCAGGAGATGGGCCGTGCAGGCAGGGATGGCTGGCCAGCAGAGGCCTATCTGTACGTAGTCCCAACAATTATGGCCAGCCTTAAGGCTAATAAGACGACACCGATTCAAGAAGGGTTTTTTGAAGACCTGCGTGTGTATGCTGGCTTGCCACAAGAAGCATCTACAAAATCCTCAAGTGTTGCCATTCAGGCATCCCCATGCCTGACGGACAGTTTTTCACAAGATTATGGGAAAGGACCCCAGTCAGCAAGTTCAAAGCAGCTGGATGTTTCTTCAAATACCACACCTGCTGTTGATTCAAGCCAGGATCTCTGCTGGAGGTTTTACCTGACCAAAATGATGGCCCTGGAGTGTGTACTTCCTAAACTCAAGAAAACTAGACAAGAATTTAGCCAAACAAATGCCTAAAATGACGTAATAGTTGAGGTTCTGTAACAGGCCTTGCTGTCAGATCATTTAAAGGCCGTGTGACAGGCTAGGCCCATCCACACTTAATGTCCATTGTTGAAGATACATAAAAAAATAATACATACTAATGTCATGATTAATCTTGCTCTGATAATATTTCGTAGGATGATACAATTTACTATTTTAATGTTCACCTCTCCCATGTTTTAGGTATCGATATACCAGACATATGTAGGGTAATACATTGGGGAGCTTCGGCTACTGCTGCTGCCTATTTGCCGGAGATGGGCCGTGCAGGCAGGGATGGCTGGCCAGCAGAGGCCTATCTGTACGTAGTCCCAACAATTATGGCCAGCCTTAAGGCTAAAAAGACGACACCGATTCAAGAAGTTTTTTTTGAAGACCTGCGTGTGTATGCTGGCTTGCCACAAGAAGCATCTACAAAATCTTCAAGTGTTGCCATTCAGGCATCCCCATGCCTGACGGACAGTTTTTCACAAGATTATGGGAAAGGACCCCAGTCAGCAAGTTCAAAGCAGCTGGATGTTTACACATTGCAGTGCCGTGGCAGGAAGCATCTTCTGCCTGGAAAACACTTGGGAAGGACCAAAAAAGTGCCTTCCAATCAAGTGCGCGTGCATGCATACAAGGCCCAACTAAACCCACAATCCCTCACAGAGGAGCAAAAAATTGTGGAGAGGAAACAGCTTCTCCATGATATTATTTCAAAGGTGACCAAAATTTGTATTTATGATTTTATGTCAGTTAGCCACAAGAAACATCAACGAAATCTTCAAGTGTTGCCATTCAGGCATCCCCATGCCTGACGGACAGTTTCTCGCAAGATTATGGGAAAGGACCCCAGTCAGCAAGTTCAAAGCAGCTGGATGTTTCTTCAAATACCACACCTGCTGTTGATTCAAGCCAGGATCTCTGCTGGAGGTTTTACCTGACCAAAATGATGGCCCTGGAGTGTGTACTTCCTAAACTCAAGAAAACTAGACAAGAATATATGAGAGATTGCTGCAATCTCTGCAGAGAAAAGGCCACATCCCACTAAGGTAATTACTTTTTATAACAGTATGTGGATGGTTCAAAACATTTGAGACCTGTTAATTGGCGCTACAATAGTGACCAGGAACTGGTTCACAGGGAATTATAAATCATCAAACTATATCAGTTCATGTTCAGGACAATATACATTTTTGCCACGTCACCTGATTGGGTACAATGCCATCTGAGTGGTCAATCCAGCCGGTCATAGCGGTTTATTGCCCCAGTCCTTTTACATCTAGGTGTGGTTTGCACAGCCAATCAAAATGCACCTCATTTGCATAGCTATCACAAGAGAAAGTGCACACAGTCATTCCCTATAGATGGCGCGGCTGTAAGTTGACATATATTTTGACCAATCACAGGCCGCTTGGAATTCCCTTATTTACAAAAATGGCCGACCACAATCACATGGTTGCTGTAGAATCTGAATTAAAAAGAGAAATATCCAGCTTATTGAAGCAAATTGTAAAGGAAACTATTGGAGAGGATGCTGAAGTTAAAGAGGAACAAAGTGAAGCAGTGTTTCAGTTATTTCAAGGCAGGGATGTAACAGTGGTGCTACCAACTAGTTATGGAAAATCCTTGTGTATGTTTGCAATAACAAGTCTTCATAGATTTCTCTCTGGTAAGTTCAAACTAGGTACTATATGTATAATTTAACTATATACTTCATTTTCAACATAAAAATTATTAAAAACAGATAATGTGTGGGAATGTGTGAAACTCGACTTTGAATTTTCCTGCAAGCCTGCAAGCCTGCAAGTTTAAATTTTCCTATACACATTAAATGTTTGAGTGCATGATTACTGGGGTTTTTTAGGAGAGAATTTAGAAATTCTTATTTTTTTTACCATTTCCATAATGTTCTGTGGTATTCCATAATGTTCTATGGTATCTAAGTAGTAGGAGGTTGTAAATCATCAAATTTCAATATGGCTGTTGACCTAGTTATTAATAGATCGTGATTGGCTACAAGTTATATGACGTCATAGGGCTTTCCCTACACCAACTCATTATGTTAATGACGGACTTCAGGCATTTTAGGTTGGGTAGTATAACAACACAAAGTGTAGTGTCTACCCTCCTATGGTTGGGTGAGCTGCCATCCCCCGAAAATAGACAGCCCACAGCCCACGTGTTGCTCGGCCAAAGTGACCCTGCCAGGAAGTCACCATAACACCGGAGCAGACGACTGATCCGAACAGACAGCAGCCTCGAGGGAGATGTCGAAGCAACCTACCCAGGAGTAAGCATTGATTTTAATGAGGCAATAAGCGATATGATCGCGGTCAAACTTGTAAATTGTTAGTTGTTTTCCTTGTAAACACGCATCATTCACTCACACACTTGATTCATAAGCCGTAGTGTGGTACCTACAGCGTTGTGAACAATAGTGATAATTTGTATAGATAAGCCCTTGCTAAGGCCCTACGACGAACGTACGCTAAAATAATCAATATCTCATGACATTCTGAGAGTAGTTGGAAATCACACCTGCATTAGCTATGAAATTGATATCTACAATGTCTTTATTAATAAATGTTCCTGTGCTAGATTTAGTAACTTACATGTCTGTGAGCATATAATTGTTGTGTGTGATAATAGTGGAACATTAGAACCGTATTTAAAAAAGTACCGCTTTGACTCAAATATGTTTTTGAATAATTTGAAGCCAGCAAAAAAAGGCGACATTGCCAATAACAAAAGAAGACAAGGTAGAAATAATATTGTGGAAACATGGATTAAGTCCACAAGATTAGCACACCGCTATCTACAGAATGCGGCACCCAAAACACACACCAGTCTGATGCTAACTATGATATAAGCGAGCGCACACCACCATGAGCTGGACCCAGAACTCCCGCGAGGAGACACAGGCTGCCGTGGCTTCTATCTTGCCATCGCTGGCTACACCCGACACCGTGGACCTTAATGCCAGCGATCAAGATCTGGATGGAATGGAAAGTGGTGAATGTAGCGAGTCTGATGAGGGCTCCACCATTCCACCAGGAACAGCGGCTCGGACTAAGGCGTCACAACTGTCACCTCTGTGACCACCGCAGTGAAGTTCTCGCTTTCTGAAGGAAAGGACCCGGCTCGTCCACCGAGCTCCTCAGGTCGTGGATCAACATCTGGCGTCCGTCCATCTTCGTCGGGGAAACAATCATCAACTGCCAGCCGTAGCAGTGATCGTGGTTCTTCGACGGCAACCGCCTCATCAGTCGTCACTAACAGGCCTACAACGAGCAGCCGGTCCTCGACTTCCGGCGGCAGCAAACCTCGAGGTGAGGGCGTCAGTAACACCCGCCATGACGCTCGTGTTGATCGTGTGCCATCTGACACTTCCAGGACAACCAATGGGGATCGCCGTGTGTTGTATGTTTACATTATTTACTATTTGCATGCATATATATAATGAAATTTATGTAAGGTGTGTCTCGCCCAGGTAATTGAGTTACCACACAGTAGTGTGCATCATGATTGGTGTGTTTGGGTAGCAATATCTCCACTGTCCCTTCGTGAAAGCCCTCGATATTGTCTAATTGTTAAAGGGTATTGATGTATACATAAATCAATATCTGTAAGGGGGGGAAATTGTGGAAACATGGATTAAGTCCACAAGATTAGTACACCGCTATCTACAGAATGCGGCACCCAAAACACACCAGTCTGATGCTAACTATGATATAAGCGAGCGCACACCACCTTGAGCTTGCCTTTGAAATAAAACAGTGAAAGCCTAAATCCGTCTTCTAATAATATTGAAAGTCATCCCATCACTAACATTTTAAAACCAGATGCCACAGCATTTGTCGACATATCAACACCAACAGCTTTTTAATTATCAGAGATTAATCATCCTAATGAGCCATTTATTCCTGTTCTTAACTTTTCTATTTTAGCAGAAACTAGAAGTGACCAACAAAAAGCAAGTGAACCATATGATTTTGTAATTTCAAAAATGGAAAGATATTTCTATCCAGATAAAGAGGGAAACTTAAAGCCTACTGTGGCGAAACTCGCCTATTTGTACACGAACCTGAACTTGCTGAGATATCCCAATCCATCGTTTTCTTGTTTGTGCGTTAATAATGTAATATTTTAATGCCAATAGCCGGCGCAAATCAAGTATTTTCTTCTATCCAAAATGTTCCATCTAGTAGAAGGTGGCCATTGTTTACTATCAAAACAAGGCCGCCACACGTCACGTGAAAGCTCCTGTCAATCATTCAGACCACACACAGTTTGCTATTGTAGCACTGTGCGACCTTAAGAGAAAATCAATAATATTTACACGATCATGAGTGCACATTCAGCAAAATTACTCAGTGGTCAGTCACCCGATTGTGAAATAGGCGGGAACATGACGTCACATGACGCACGCATCTGAAATTTAAGCAGATCTCAGGTGAGGTAGCAGTCATTTTAAGGAATGCAACCAGAGGAATCAAAACAACATTCATTATCGTAAATGGGAAGATGGATTCCTTGCCACTAATATCAAGACAGTCGCTTGAAGAGCTTGAAATGGTGCAGATAGATCAAAATGGAACTTTCAGGGAACCAAATGAGTTGAGAATGAAAGAAAGTGTTTGTTGATGATTGATAGTGTTTTTTCATTTGATTGTGTTTGTTTTAACGGATTAAGCTGTCTAGTCAAGGTAACAGTTCAATTCAATTACAGGAAATAGTGGCATAACCACTTTTAAATAATTTCTAATCAAACTAAAGTAGTAGAAATTCTATTTTAGGGGATATTTTCCCCAATTTTTAAGTTCATAGAACTAATCAAGCAAGGCCACTTCCAAACCAGATCCACCCTGTGTCGATAGTGATGACGACACTGGAACCCAGAAAAAGAGGAAGACAGAGCCAAAGTTGAAGCTATCCAGCGAGCAGGACCTTGCCCTGGAATTAATCCGGGACCATGAGGACTTCTGGCGCCATGGAGCCCTCAACTATAAGTGTCGTAACCAAATCCTGGGGGTGCTGGCCACGGAGCTGGAGGTCGACGTGGACGCGCTTCTCGTGTGGTGGAAGATCCTGCGAGACTGGAACAGACTATGTCGTGATTGGTTAATCTGTTAATCTGACAATGAGGAGGGGTGCGCCCGATCTTTGTCGCACTGAATTCGAGATATACAACGATCCGTGAGGAGGGAATGATTCTGAGGACGAGGGTGGGGCTGCTGCTAACGTGGTTGCTCCAATCACATATGGTTTCTCGACACCATATTCACCTGATCGGGCCGATGATATGGGTTGTGCTTACAGCCCACATCGGCCTAGCTTGGATTCCCATGCATTGGGACATGCTGATGTGGATACCTGCCGAATCAATGTCTGTCAACTAGGATTTTCAAAGGATTTCCAAATGTAGCAGTGTTGTCGAGAGCGAGACGAGCATAGATGGCAGCACTGATGCTAGTAGCAGCAGGGAGTCAAGCTGCTGCACGGGTGCAGGTATCCAGTTGATTGTTGACTAGGCAAATGCTTAGTGAGCAAAATTCTATTTTTAACTCTCACAGCACGTGCAATGAAAGTACGTGAGTTATGCTAACAACACCTTTTGAACCACGACTTTGAGCCAGATGATTACCGAGAACTCTGCGAACTGATAATTAAATATCTTGAAGGACAGGTTTCTCGGCCTAAGCATTGCATAAAGAATCTGGGAAATGATGATTTTATTATGAAAGCTCCAGGTGTAATTCACCATGCAAGGTTTATGGCTTCGTCAATATACAAGACATTAACAGTGATACACCGCTGCATCTATGTGTCAGGTTAGATGCAGATAAAGTGGCAAAAACGCTTCTTCAGTAAGAAAAGGTAAGACCGATAGACGTAAGGCCATGCAGTGACACTATGAAAACACTACTTATTAAAGGTAAGCATTTTATTGGGAAAATACCATTATGTGGATATACGTATACTTTCATTCTCTTTTTACAGCATTTTGTATGTAGTAATTGCATTTCAACTTTAATACACCTTTTGAATAGTCATTTGTATACGTATTATTACTTTGTGGTACTGTTTTCTCCATGAAACTCCTACAATATATAGAATAGAATCATAATGTTGAATTATTTTTTAAGTTTGAAAGCCATTCATACATATATTTGTTGGTTTGTACCATCAGGTGACGCAGTTGGTATTCTCTCAAAAGTGCTTTATCAAAAAATAAAGCAAAAGCGTGAATGGAGAGTGACAGGCTGGCCCATAAGCATTCCATTCAGGACTCCAGGAAGCTGTGAGGTAGACCCGAGGGGCGATTAATTAGGGGGCGGGGACATTCTAGGATCACTACGATTGGGTAAGCAGTATTTGGCAGGGCAGTATAAATACAACGCGCGTCGCTTGGTGCATCACTTCTGCTGAAGAACCTGGTTCCAACGAATCAACTTTAATCAAGATGGCCGGTGCTATGTGCGTGTTTGGGAACGTTGTTATGGAGGGTGTCAGCCCAATGTACAGGGATAGTGTGTATAATTTTGCCAGAACTCTGGCTCGGATGTCCGGATTCGCCAGGCACGTGCGAATTAATGGGCGCAGCGTCGCTGAGGACGATGAAGAGCGCGGTCACGATGTCATCGTGTTGGACGAGGAAGATACCGGCACCAGCGACACTACATGCTGGGCCCAGTTTAGCATCATAAATAGGTGAGTGTTTTAGATGCTTTATTTCACTAAGTTTCAAAGTAGTATAGTTTTCTTCTATTTTCTTCATACTATGGGTAATGGAATGAACTTGTTTAGCTAGTGTGAAATTTCGTTTTTATCATATCCATCCTATGAAATGACGACAATTGAAGTTAAGTCATCATCATGATGGATACCATGAAAATGCTGATTGCTATGATTCTTATGATGGTGCATGTATAGGGTAGCGGCGGCCGATTTACGTAGTCGCCCCACAATGTATATATTAGTTCTCGTAAGAAGTAGGACCAGTAGTACTAATGTACCCGGTCGTCGAGGGTGGCGGGGGCGCGGATAGTAGCGTTGATGAGGATAGTCATGATTTTAATGATGATGACAATAGTGATACTGACGTTAGCGACCGCCTGGGTAAGAGAAAGCCGCGTTCTCGCGTTTGGTGTATCCATAAGTTGAGTGTGTATTTATGTGCCACTTGTATTCTTTTCCGGCAGGACGACTATGACGGCAGTGACAGCGAGGACGGTGCTGCATGCAGGCGGTTGGCGATGGAGGAAGAGGAGGCGCCCACAAGATTTTTAACCATCTTCGTGCCCGCTGGAGCGGGTATGAGTCGTTCCATACTGACATTGCTAAGGAAGGTGTGCGGAGTAAAAGTTACTCAATTAAAGATTATAGTGACTTTTAATGTGTCAAATTAAATATTGCACACACTGTCCCGTGATCGATCCCCGGCCACATCCCACGACGAGGCGAGCACCAGGCGACGAAGGAGACGCAGCTTCCGTGGCCATAGACGAGGCGACCGCAGCAGGAGTCCCGGATCAACGAGGCCGTATCCCCGGAGCGTGTACAAAGGGCAGGCCAACCCCCTTTCATACACGACAAAGGTAGAAATAATATTGAAAGTCATCCCATCACTAACATTTTAAAACCAGATGCCACAGCATTTGTCGACATATCAACACCAACAGCTTTTCAATTATCAGAGATTCATCATACTAATGAGCCATTTATTCCTGTTCTTAACTTTTCTATTTTAGCAAATCAAGTATTTTCTTCTATCCAAAATGTTCCATCTAGTAGAAGGTGGCCATTGTTTACTATCAGAACGAGTCCGCTACACATCACGTGACAGCTCCTGTCAATCATTCAGACCACACAGAGTTTGCTATTGTAGCACTGCGCGACCTTGGTGCGGTCGTAGGAACGCGGACGTGCACTCGGTCAACTGCGCATGCTTCATGACATTCTGCGATCGCTGCTATAACCCGGACGACCTGGAGGCGACGCTCAAGCAGAAATACTGCAAGCACTGCGGCTCGCGGTGTCTCGGATGCATGGGGTCTAAGAAGCGAGTCGCCTGCGGGCTCAACCCCGAGTGCGGGCTGAAGAGACATAACTTCGTCAGCCCCGATGCCTTGGCGCGGTTTAGCGAACACGTCGTGTCCGCGAAGCACAAGGGGATGCGTCTGTACGCGCACAACGGCTCCCGGTACGACAGCTTCCTCCTGTTGGACGAGCTACGGACGCGTCGGGGTATCATACCAGCCATTGTGTACAGCAATGGCAAACTCATGCAGTTCAGGGTGAGCGAATTTAACATGAGCGTCAGCGACTCGATGCTATTCATACCGATAGCTCTGGGTAAGTTTGACACCACGTTCGGTCTCGGAGGTCGAGCCCTGAAGGGGTTCTTCCCCCATTTGTTCAACACAAATGACAAGTTCGGGTACCCGGGCCCCGCACCGACACGCCTTCTTTTCACCCGACACCATGACCCCCCTCCACAAGGCATGAGTTTCTCGCCTGGCACGCGCTGGAAGATCGGCTGAGGGGGACTATAACTTCGACTGAAATCCTCAAGTACTGCGAGAATGACGTGACGATATTGGCGCTGGGGGTGATGCAATTCGGGCTATGGTGATGGAGGGTTGCGGGTTTCTGCCCATTCACCAAATGCATGACCCTATCGTCCACGGCTATATTTAAAAAAGCCTTTCAGAGTACTTCAGCGCCGAGGACGAGGTCGGAAATCCTGTCTCGCTGACCGTGTTTGGGGTCCAGGGAGTCAGTCGCCTGCAGACGCAACCCCGTGTGGGCTGAAGAGCATAACTGTCGGTCCCGGCGCCTTGGCACGAGGTTTAGCGAAATCCCGTCGTGTCCATGGCACAAGGGGATGCGTCTCCAGCGACCCGGCACAACGGCCCCCATGATCACGATAGCTTCCTCCTGTTGGACGAGCTACGGACGCCGGCGGGTATCATACCAGCCATTGTGTACAGCAATGGCAAACTCATGCAGTTCAGGGTGACCAAATTTGACATGAGCGTCAGCGACTGATGCTATTCATACCGATAGCTCTGGGTAAGTTTGACGCCACGTTAGGTCTCGGGGGTCGAGCCCTGAAGGGGTTCTTCCCCATTTATTCAACGGAAAACCATGCAGTTCAAGTTCGGGTACCATGCGGCCCATACCCGACGCTGTTTCTCCCCAGACACCATGGTCCCACCAAAAGACGCGAAGTTTCTCGCCTGGCACGCCGAGAGATCGGCCGAGGGGGACTACGATTTCGACTCAGAAATCTTGAAGTACTGCGTGAATGGCGTGACGATATTGGCGCTGGGGGTCATGGTGTTCAGACATATGGTGAAGGAGGTTGCCGCTTTCTGCCCTTTCACCAAATGCATGACCCTGTCGTCCAACGACCCATGCGAATATACAAGCGTTTTTCTCACCGAGTACTATGAGGCAAAGGGCACGGACGGTAACCCGTGACGCTGACCAAGCGTGACGGCACGTTCTACGGCCCCGACGGGAAGAGATGGGTGCAGGGGGTGGCGAAGTCCCAGGTTCCTGTCGTCAGACCTCGCCTACCAGCCAAAGACGTCCATGGCTGGGCCCAATCACTCCAATGAGCTTGAAAGAGCTGAGCTATATGCTAGAATAGGGAGGTCACCTAAGGGAATCGGGGTGATCCATAGACGATATGATGGATCTATTCCACCGCTACCTGTCTGTGTATATGACATGCATATCGTGCTTTTAAAATCATGCAGCGACAGGTGGCTGCAGCTAGGTGTAATGATTCAACAGCTGCAGAAAGTTTTAAAAAAGAGTAGAGAGAGACTGATGGGGAAAAAACAGTAAAAACATAAAAAAACTATCTTTTTAAGATAGGGTACAAATCAAAATGTTAAATCACACCACCACCACCACCACCCATGATACCCATCGTTGTACACACGTACTCACGACACCACTACCAACCCCCCACCCCCAACCTGTCAAACACCGATGGGTGGCGGCGGCGGCGCCCCCACCTGTCAATCAAATCGCGGGGCGGCCTATGGCCGCCGCCTGCAGACAATTAAATTTGATTGATTCGTCCTATAACAATTTTAATTGATTGGTCCTAAGGCGAAAATATACTACTACCAACAGCTTTTCAATAATCAGAAATTCATCATACTAATGAGCCATTTATTCCTGTTCTTAACTTTTCTATTTTAGCAGAAACTAGAAGTGACCAACAAAAGAAGGTGAACCATACGATTTTGTTATTTCAAAAATGGAAAGATATTTCTATTCAGATAAAGAGGGTAACTTAAAGCCTACTGTGGCGAAACTCGCCTATTTGTACACGAACCTGAACTTCCTGAGATATCCCAATCAATCTGTTCATTCCATACAGGGTTTTCTTTGTTTGTGCGTTATAAATAATATAACATTTTAATGCCAATAGCCGGCTCAAATCAAGTATTTTCTTCTATCCAAAATGTTCCATCTAGTAGAAGGTGGCCATTGTTTACTATCAGAACGAGTCCGCTACACATCACGTGACAGCTCCTGTCAATCATTCAGACCACACAGAGTTTGCTATTGTAGCACTGCGCGACCTTAGTGGTCGTAGGAGCAGCGGGCGTGCACTTTCGGTCAACTGCGCATGCTTCATGACATTCTGCGATCGCTGCTATAACCCGGACGACCTGGAGGCGGCAGCTCAAGCAGAAATACTGCAAGCACTGCGGCTCGCGGTGTCTCGGATGCATGGGGTCTAGAAGCGAGTCGCCTGCGGACTCAACCCGAGTGCGGGCTGAAGAGACATAACCGTCAGCCCGATGCCTTGGCGCGGTTTCCACGTCGTGTCCAAGCACAAGGGGATGCGTCTGTGTGCGGCGCACAACTGCTCCCGATGCGATAGCTTCCTCCTGTTGGACGAGCTACGGACGCGTCGGGGTATCATACCAGCCATTGTGTACAGCAATGGCAAACTCATGCAGTTCAGGGTGAGCGAATATAACGTGGCGTCAGCGAACTCGATGCTATTCATACCGATAGCTCTGGGTAAGTTTGACGCCACGTTCGGTCTCGGAGGTCGAGCCCTGAAGGGGTTCTTCCCCAACTTATTCAACACCAACGACAAGTTCGGGTACCGCGGCCCCGTACCCGACGCGGCCTTCTTCTCCCCAGACACCATGGGTCCCACCAAAAGACGCGAGTTTCTCGCCTGGCACGCCGAGAGATCGGCTGAGGGGGACTACGATTTCGACTCAGAAATCTTGAAGTACTGCGTGAATGACGTGACGATATTGGCGCTGGGGGTCATGGCGTTCAGACATATGGTGAAGGAGGTTGCCGCTTTCTGCCCTTTCACCAAATGCCGGTATGCCGGTATTGCCGGTATGCAGACGGAGCTATATAACCTGCAGCCGGCGTGCCGCATGATCATCACGGGCTTGAGATGAGAGGCTGACTTACCACCGAGCCCTTCACTCAAAGCGAATTTCGAATAAAAGTGTGCCGTTCAACTGATGTTTTCGTTAACAACCAACAACATTAAATATTGCACACACTGTCCCGTGACCGATCCCCGGCTACATCCCACGACGAAGCGAGCACCAGGCGACGAAGGAGACGCAGCTTCCGTGGCCATAGACGAGGCGACCGCAGCAGGAGTCCCCGGAGCGTGTAGAAAGGGCAGGCCAACCCCCTTTCATACACGACAAAGGTAGAAATAATATTGAAAGTCATCCCATCACTAACATTTTAAAACCAGATGCCACAGCATTTGTCGACATATCAACACCAACAGCTTTTCAATTATCAGAGATTCATCATACTAGTGAGCCATTTATTCCTGTTCTTAACTTTTCTATTTTAGCAAATCAAGTATTTTCTTCTATCCAAAATGTTCCATCTAGTAGAAGGTGGCCATTGTTTACTATCAGAACGAGTCCGCTACACATCACGTGACAGCTCCTGTCAATCATTCAGACCACACAGAGTTTGCTATTGTAGCACTGCGCGACCATTTGGTGCGGTCGTAGGACGCCGGGCGTCATACTCGGTCAACTGCGCATGCTTCATGACATTCTGCGATCGCTGCTATAACCCGGACGACCTGGAGGCGACGCTCAAGCAGAAATACTGCAAGCACTGCGGCTCGCGGTGTCTCGGATGCATGGGGTCTAAGAAGCGAGTCGCCTGCGGACTCAACCCCGAGTGCGGGCTGAAGAGACATAACTTCGTCAGCCCCGATGCCTTGGCGCGGTTTAGCGAACACGTCGTGTCCGCGAAGCACAAGGGGATGCGTCTGTACGCGCACAACGGCTCCCGGTACGATAGCTTCCTCCTGTTGGACGAGCTACGGACGCGTAGGGGTATCATACCAGCCATTGTGTACAGCAATGGCAAACTCATGCAGTTCAGGGTGACCGAATTTGACATGAGCGTCAGCGACTCGATGCTATTCATACCGATAGCTCTGGGTAAGTTTGACACCACGTTCGGTCTCGGAGGTTGAGCCCTGAAGGGGTTCTGTCATGTGTGATTTAGACATGTGTGGTGAGAAGTAGTAACAGAACCAGTGAAGGGTTTCTATTCTGTTTATTGACTGTCCTCTTACATTGAGTTCCAGTATATATATAACCCGTCCTCGTCTAGCTCAGTAGACTAGAGAGAGCGGGTCGAGGTCTAGTAGACTCGTGTGACGCTGGTGTGTGTGTAGACGGTAGGCGGAGCCGGAAGTAATGAGACTTCCGGCGGTGCCTATGAGTCTAATCTGACTCAGCACTTTCATATCATCACATTTCCCCCCTTTTGGAAAGGCTGGATCCGCCGTAAATCAAGGATACGGACTTTAGCTACGCACACACCAAACATAAGGCTACTGTACATAACGCAAACAAGAACCTTTATGTCATGAACTAGTTACAAATGTTAAGGACATGATTGCGTTATGTTAAGGTGTAGGTTAATTCACATAAGTACTTATTGATGTATATTCTTAAACACATGTTATACACCAATTAATTCACGTAGATCTGTAATTGTTCACATAGTGCAACACAATAAAACCAACATCTAGTATAAAGTACACATCTATAGGATATAATAATTGACAGCACAAACACTTAATCATCCAATTTATGGATTGGGAATTAATTACAGTATTCATCAAATATATGACATGCAATACACACATAACGTCTCTGGTAACGTAATTTGTGATTATAACATGTATCTAACGTAAGCTTTTTATATACAATTAAGTTAAAATTCATTCATATACACATCATATAATCGTTTGTTGGCTAATACAATGATATTGAACTATACATTATCCAAAATCATGTTTATACATTAAGCATATAATAAATTTTCTTTTGACAATCACATTAAGCATGCATTGGTGAGTTTCGTTAACAACCATGAGTAAAGCATGTGTAAAGTAATTTGTTTTAACTATAAAAATAAATAAACTGTAAGGTAAACATATTTGTGTAAACTGTCGAAATTAATCAAAAAAAATATGTTACAATTACATCAAGCATGCAGTGGTATGGGTTGTTAACAATCATGAGTAAATTATCGAATATATTACAACCAAAATAAGGCATAGTGGAATAACGTTTTAACAATCAAAATGAGTTAATTATAAGGTGAACATAATTATGCAGGCTATTCCAAAATTCAGTACGATCATATCAAACACTTAGTATGAAACACGCGTATACAGAATATAATGAAAGTAAAATACAATTCACATCAATCATGCAGTGGGCTGGATTGGGGCTATGTACAATAACCATCTGACACATATAAGATGTAATTCTCGCATAACAGTTATGGTAACATAATCTGGATTACATATTATAAGGTTCTAAGCTCTAACGTACGTAATTCATAAATTATTTCATAATGATATACATCAAACGTGCATTAGCAGCGTTCGAAACTCAATATCTTCACGACACATGCAATATTTTTCTTAGTTTACAAACTTATGACAAAGTTTCTTTGTACAATTTTCGTGGATCAGATGTCGTCACGTCTTGTTGACTCTGGACACCGATCCATGGCATGTGACTCGGTTGAATAATGTTAGGCGTCGCACCTGGATACTAGAGGGGGGCAATTAATCAAGGGGCGGGGTTACTGTGGGGACACTATGATTGGGCAAGCAGGGTTGACAGGGCAGTATAAATACAAGTCGCGTCCCTTGGTGCATCACTTCTTCTGAAGAACCTGGTTATAAACCAACTCAACTGAAACAAAATGGCCGGAGCCATGTGTGTGTTCGGGAATGTAGCTATGGAGGGAGTTAGTCCGATGTACCGCGATAGTGTATACAACTTCGCCAGAACCCTGGCCCGGATGTCCGGGTTCTCCCGGCACGTAAGAATCAACGGGCGCAGCGTAGCTGAGGATGACGCCGAAAGCATCCACGATGTCATCGTGGTAGATGAAGAAGACAATGGCGCCAGCGATGTCACATGTCGAGCCCAGGTCGACATCATAAACAGGTGAGTGTTTTCGATGCTTTATTTCGTCGAGTTTCAGAGCAGCATCGCTATTCATTTATCGTATTTTCCACACTGTGGGTGATGGGATTAACTTGATTAGCTAGTGCGACTAATAGCGTACATCAGGATAGTCATGATATGAATGATGTTGATGACGGCTGTTGTTATGGTTTACACAATGATGACTATTGTGATGTCCATGAGAGTAGCGTCAGCCGATGTAAATATAGTTAAAACTCCAAGAAAATAATAGTGATAAGATAACGGCGATGATGAGGATGCATCTTATAATCATGGAGGTCATGATAATGGAAATAATGTCAATGGTGGCGTCGGCGATGACGCTAGTTATGAAAATAACCATGATTTTGACAATCATGATGATGGTGACGGTCATTATGATTCTTACAACCAAGCCCAGATCACATCACGTTTTGGTAAGAGAAATCCGCGTTCTCTTGCCTGGTGTATCCATAAGTTGAGTGTGTTCTTATGTCTCTTGCATTCTTGGTAGGCCGGACGACTATGATGATGATGAGGACGGTGCTGCAGGCGGGCAGTTGGCGACTGGGGGAGAGAGAGCGTCTACGCCCGTCTTCGTTACCAGCGTGTCGTCGCCTCTGTCCCCGGACCCTGTGTCTGATGCCGCCGATTCCGCACCTGATGTGCCTCTCATGTCCAGCGAGGACTACATGTTCACTGTGGACGATGAGTTCTCCAGGCTAGCGGACATGAGTACAACCGACCTGGAGGTGGAGCTCCAGGAGTTGTGCGGAGGCAGTCCGTGCATCAGCGTCGAGGCTCCCAGTGAGCCTTGGTCTTGGTTGGGAACATTGTCAACCCCCACTTATGAGCCTGCCGACGGTGCCCATCGACCACGGGATCCTGTTGCCGATGTCCTTAACCATGAGGAAGATCCCCGGCAGGGCCAGTATGAGAAGGGCGCTGCTAGACGCCGGGGTCAAATGCCGACACGGAAAAGTAAGTGAAAACGATATCATTCATAATAAATGTTAGACACTAACCAAACTAGTTAATCTAGGGTAAGCATACGTAGTACTGGCCATGGAGATAATGATAATTACATGGACACAGTAATCACGCGAATTCTCTATTATTAAATTCGTGGAAACTAGGTTATGCATGAGAATTGGTTTCGTTATATGTCAACATTGTACTGAGTGTGAACAATACACCTCTGTTCACTGCGTGCATTATATCCATACACCCCCATACGTATGGCTCAAATCAAAACAAAGTCACAAATTTTGGGGAGATGTGGTAACTTCGGTTTTGACGGGCGTGTAGCGAGTATAGCATGGGAGACGCTTGTAGTTGAGACCTTACGGTCATCTGCATATGCAAATCTGCAAGTCATGTGACTGGTTTGTTTTGACGAGACGGATTGGAATGCACAAAGCAGACGTGTGCCCTTGACATGCATCCCGTGCGATGCTGGCAGATTGCCAAATACATGTAAACACTGGGCTGATTTGCCATCCTATATATATGCAGATATTAAAAGGAATCCACTGCCATGAAGGCCGGACTGTCACGTTTAGGGGCAAGGGCATGTGCAAGTGCAGACATGCTAATATTGGCGATAGCGATCACACCATGTGCAAAATGAAATGATTCACATTAGCATTGGCTTCCTGTATTAATTTGTCCCATTTTTTTTTTTCAGGTGATGTTCCCCAGAGCGCCCTGACGCGGGCTGACTTCGGGATGGCCGGCGCCATTTCCTTCGGAGAGGACTTCATTGCCCCCTGGTTTGAAAGGGGGCACAGGCCAATGGCGCCCGGGACCTCCAGGTGCACCTGTGTCTATTGTCGACTTTAGTCTCTTGGGCTTGAACATTTTGAGACAGAAGTGCAAGTGTTTTGGATAGTGTTGAAATTTGTTGGATTTTGTGGAGTTACAGTAAGTGACAGTTCGAATTATTAGGGTCTTTTGTTGCATCCATGTGTAAAGGTGCTAAATAGAGTAACTAAGTGACGAATGGACTAGCATTTGACTTATAAAACTAATATTTACTACTGCGTGTGCAGGCGACAATTTTCACCTACGCATTTTTATGGTTTGGAGTTTTTAAACCTATATCCATTAAAGCCTTCAAACTTCTATCTAAGTGATCAGGTCCCATGTTATTATTGAACTAATTAATATAGATAACTATATATGTATGATTCCAACCTTGAACCAACCAGTTGACCATTTTTTACTTATACCAATTAAAAGTAAATCTTTAGTTAGGTGTAATAACTACAAGTTGATTTCATCGTTTATTAACCTAGGCAAAGTTCTTTGTGTCGTACATAAACTGACATCACTGTGGTCAAATTGTGGACATTGATTGTTGTAATTGTATTTTCATGTATTAAATATTTGCATCGTACTCACCTGTGAAATTCTTGCCGACCTAACACTGAGATCAATTTCCTCTTGTGACAGAATATTGGTAATTGTGTGAACAGTTCTGGTCCGGTTTGTCTACGTTCTAAATACGTGTGTTACATGTAGAATAAGATTAATACATTACTATAGTTATAAATAAAGATTCAACCATAAAATACGAGTTCCTACTTCAATAATAGACAATTATAACTTCGTCACGCGTCTCCATCTTCCCACCAGGCAAATCCTACTGACATCCTTCTTAGAGTTGCATACACATCAATTTAACACCCTTATATGAGCCTTGATCTTATCATAAACACTCCTAGATTTCCAATATTAAGCTTGACTTTTATATCTGTTAGTAACAGATAGTAAATAATAAGACACCCTACAAGGGAATCGGTTTTACAACAATCTAAATATTCACACACTTCATATCTGTCTAATATCCATCATCCCAATTGGATAAGCTCTGTACATTTCATATACCCCTCCCGAGTAGTAGAAAAGTGGTAGAGACCTATATAGCAGTTGGTGGACATCTCTTTGATCATAATTTTGTGGCGCCCTGTCCAGTCGGATAGAGTACATATACGATCACGTTGTGTTTATCACTGGCCAAACAATAGTCTCAGAGAGAGAATTTGTAGGAATAAAAAGATTAGACCATTAAATCTGACTGGCACGCTACAATATCTACATAGAAGTGGATCTGTAAGACATGTGCTACTACAGGGATCAGGTTGGAATTTTTTTTTTTTTTCATGTGGGATAAAAATCCCCAACTAACTAAAAGACAGTGGGATTTTTTCCCAGAAGAGAAGGAATTGTTTTGCTATTTTTCCGCTATTTGGTATATATGATATGTAATAAAAATATATGACACCATAAATGAACCTAATTATTTTACTTCACATTTGATATTCCTTTAAGACTTGGTAGGATATTAACAACAAATGCCCTGGGACATTACTAGTACGTAGCAGAAAGTCATCCCAATCAATAGATCACATTGACACTTGATTCTCGGAGCAAAAACAAACACAGAAAAATCAACACAAAATGAAATTACCAGCCATTCTGGGCATTAGGAGGCTGTCATCTCTTTCTGTATGAGGATAAGACAATCCCCAATCCCTATATATTATTCTCGAACATTAAACAGAAGAAACCACAGTACCAACCTATATTTCACAGGAATATAAACTAAATCTGCCCTCAGATTACAGTCATCAGATAAGCAGTCATCTTACTTAGCTGACAATCACTCATGGCAGAGTCATAGAATATTTGAGATTACATCTGTAGCCTTTATCAGTGAGTATGCATGTCCCCCGGAAAAGACACGTGGGATTGGGCATTGTGGCTGTTTGTTTTGAAAATGCATCGTGGATAGACAGACAGTGCAAACACGTGCTTTTGAGGTCAAGCATACTGGCCTTTCAACTGCCCTTGGAAGCTTTGCTAAGTGATGTCAGCCAATGAGACACTAATTACTGTCCGGGGTGTAAAAACACTTGTGTCTTGGAGTCTTCAAAGTATTAGAGTGAATATGCTACTGATATGCTAATGAGGTAGACTAAGCTAGCTGTGGGATTTTTAGCCCACGGGGTTTGTTTCATTTTTTGATGACAGGAGTGGCGCTAAAATGTAAATGGCGGTCCACCCTGATCCCTGTACTATACTAATGTGCTGACAACAAGTTCAGAAGTGCACATTTTCAATCATAACTAAAAAAAATGAATATCAAAATAAAAATCTTATTTATTTTTTTGCCCATCTACATTGCAATTTTGATTATTCTGATTGGTTTTACATAATAGTGAACACTTACATGAAAATGGCATTTTCTAATTCTGTGAGAGACAGAGTCAGATATTTTGAACAAGTCAAAATTTTAGGTGACAAGATTTTCAATGTTTATATTTTTTGATTTAACATGGGTAGTCACATATTGGTAATACATAAATATTGTACATGCAAATAAAAATATATTGTAGGAATGAAACGCCATTTTTGCCTTCAGGTGATGTTCCCCAGAGCACCCCGGATTTCGGGACGGAGGGACTCCCCCCTTACTGCCCCTGGTTTCCAGTGCGGGGCACAGGCCAATGGCGCCCGGGATGATCTGTGTTCATTGTATTTTAGTCTCATGGGCTGAAACATTTAAGACTGATGGAACTGGAACGCCTGTCGTCAGGTGGACGCGCAGGGCTTATAAATAAGGTAGACTGGCAAGATTAGGGGTTTTTCATTGGCCGATCCCAATGACGTGAATACCTGAAAAACTCCTATAAATAAATGGACCCCGGGGGTTCGGTAGTGATTGCAGAAGTGGGATAGTGTTGAAAGATTTTTTGGACAGTGTGACAGCGAATTATTAGGTCTTTGTTGCATCCATGTTTAAATGTAACTTAAGTGACCGAATGGACTAGCATTTAAAACTGTATTTACTACTGGGGTGCAGGCGACCCTACGCATTTATGTATGGTTTGGTAGAAGTTTTTTAAACCTATAATTAAAGTGTATGTCCCATGTGTGTTATTATTGAACTAATTAATAGAACTATATATGTATGATTCAACCCTTGAACCAACCAGTTGACCATTTTTACTATACCAATTAAAGTAAATCTTTAGTTCAACTACAAGTTGATTTGTTATTAACCTAGGTAAAAGTTCTTGTGTGTCCCATAAACTGGACATCACTGTTTGGACATTGGGATTGTTGTAATTGTATTTTCATGTATTAAAATTTGTCTGTCAAATTCTTGCCAACCTAACACTGAGTTCACAGACAGAATATTGGCAATTGTGTGAACAGTTCTGGTCCGGTTTGTCTCACGTTCTCATAAGTTACATGTTGAATAAGATTAATCCATTACTATAGTTTTAAATAAAGATTCAAACAAAATACGAGTTCTACTTCAATAATAGACAATTATAAATTCGTCACGCGTCTCCATCTTCCTACTCAGGCAAATCTACTGACATCCCTTCTTAGAGTTGCATACATCCAAAAATATCACCCTTTATATGAGCCTTGATCTTATCATATAAACACTCTAGATTTCCAATATTATTTTTAATTTTGATAGTAAATAATCAAGGGAATCGAGGTTTTACAACAATCAAATTTTTATCTGTTGATAAGCTCTGTACATTTCATATACCTCCCGAGTGGTAGAAAAGTGAGTGAGAGACCTATATAGCAGTTGGTGGACATCTCTTTGTTGATCATAACTTGCTGCTTATCACTGGCCAAAACAATAGTCTCAGGGAGAGAGAGAGACTTGTAGAATCTTAATACTAAATGGATACAATGGCCAAAAGATGCAACTAAGTTGCAAATGTGGATTAAGGCTTGTGGAACAAAGAACTTGACAGATGCAACACAGGTAAAAGATACACTTTGTTCATCAGATAATGTGATACATCTCATTTCTACATCTGTCTAAAAACATTATAGACTACTGATTTATTTATTGGCTGTTAAATAATGACAACAAAATAATGTTTACAGATTTTTTTTTTAGTTTCCTGACAATAATTCTTCACATGTATAATTATGTACGTATTTTACATACTCTGATTTAATAAATGTGTAACCCTTTTTTCAGATTACAAGAAACAAGCGTATATGCAGTTTGCATGTTGTTGGTGGTAAAGGACCTACAGAAGATTTTCCTGATCCAATACCATTTATGGAAAGTGACACTGAAAAGAGAACATTGGAAGAGCAAATCAAAAAAAGCGAAAGGCACCTATGGAGCGGTCATTTAGTTCTCCAAAAAAATGCAGCAGTACAAAAGAATCATAGCGCATGTACAGTCACAACTTCAGATATATTTAGTGAAAAATCAGGTTCCTGTTTAGATGATCAACCCATATACACATCATCAATTTCATCACCTAATCGTGTTGATACAGGAACTCAGACTACACTTTGTTATGATGATCTACAGCGTTATTCTGATGCTGAACTTCAACAAAAAGATACATTGAGGCGTTCTATCACTGTGCGGGAAATAACAAATGACAAACTGTGTAAATTTTACACGGGACTAACATTCATGAGTCTGTGGTACATTTTCAATCTTGTAAAGGTAAAAGCTGAACGAATGACATATTGGAAAGGAGAAGCAGGAACGAATATTGATGCTGATCGTGGTACTTCAGGGAGGGTCCGGGTCTTGGCTTTATATGGGAGGAATATTTATTAACAATGGTACGCTTACGCCGGGGATTGGATATTGAACAATTTGGGGAGATATGTTTGCCATATCACATTCCACAGCAAGTCGGATTTTTACTACATGGGTTAATCTCATTGCTAAAATTCTACCAGACTATTTATTACGTTGGCCTTCAAAAAGACCAAATAGTTGCCAATAGACCATCTGCATTTAAATACTTTCCAAAAACAAGAGCCATAATAGATTGTACAGAATTTTTTATACAACGCCCCAGCCTACCATCATCACAACGGAAAACATGGAGTAGCTATAAACAACATAATACATTTAAAATACTAGTCGCCATTACCCCAACAGGATATATATCTTTTGTATCATCGCTGTGGTCAGGGAATGTGTCGGATAGAAAAATTACAATGGAATGTGGATTTCTAGATCTAATTGAGTTTTCAGATGACATAATGGCTGACCGTGGATTTTTGATCAGAGACGCATTAGCACTTAAGGGTGCGACATTAAACATTCCACTTTTTTACTCAAAAGGGACAACTGGCCAAACCTGCAGTGACAAAAACCCGCAGAATTGCACGAGCTCGGATACATGTCGGCGTGCCATAGGACGTTTAAAGACGTTTAAAAATACTTTCAGGTGTTATTCCCCTTAAGTTAAAAAAACGACTGGATGATATAGTGGTTGTATGTGCATGTCTTTGTAATCTTGATAAACCTCTGGTGAAATGATTTGCTACAATCTACAATGTTATTGGTGAAATGAAATTTCCTTTGTCAATGTTAATACTTTTTCAACAGATACGGAGAAGCCAATTTTTGCTGAAGATGTTAGCACTTAAAATTAAACTGTCATAACATTCTTTGTCGAAATCTACTTCAATAACAAGTAAGCCACATTTTGTGTAAATAATAAAATCACATAGTTGTAATCCAGTAATTCCGAGTTGTAGCTGAATTTGTGAATAATATTTATGTGATTTTAGCAACTGATAACCACTTTTTGTTTTCTCAAGTCCACAACTCTTGACTCCTGCATCTTTTTGGTGAAAGGTTCTTACAGCTGCTGGGGCATTTTATTTCTATTAACCAGTTATTTCCTCTTTTTTTGAGGAAGAATGTCCAGATTTGCATTTACATGTAACAATGCCATCAGGTGAACATGCTATTAAGTGATTATCCGCTAAAACATGCAGCCCTGTTTCTTCAACTTGAATGTTTTTGTGTCTTTTATTTTCATTTTTTCCTAGCTTTGGCTTTATAATCCAAACCTCGTAAAACAATTTTTTTAAATATGTCTTTTCTCTTTGAGTAGGTTTCACTTTAGATTTTATAATGCAGTATTGATGGTCCTCATTATTGTTAAATGATAACTCCTCAACATGTCCATCAACAAACAATCTGTAATCTTCTGCAGATTTGTAAGCCTTTAATTTCTTTTTGTCATAATCTGCCCTAGACTCCAAAAAATAATTGAAAATATCAAGTAATCCAAGCATAGGCATAAGTGATAAGTCATTAGTAAAAAGCTCATCTTTCATATCACTTGGATTTTCTATTTTCAAGCAGTCAAGTTGGCGTGACAGTTCCTTTTTATTATCATATTGAGTATAATCTGGATCTATTGGTAATTTGATATTCTCACAAGCTTTGCATAAATCAACCAGATTTTGTTTTCTTTTTCCTGAATAGGTAACATTTCTTTTTTTAAGAAAAGCATGTAAATCTGCTATTTTAAGTGACTCAAAATCCATAGTTTATACATATAACATTTACACATACAAAGATGACTTAAAATGTGTGACAATGTGAATATTATCTGAGAGAAGCATGTGTGAAGCAGATAGAAATCTAGAAGGAAATGTATACTGAAGTGTACTAGGAGAAACATTCCAATGGGAAATAAATCTAACATCAGATATGACATGTGTGCAGTGATTACATGACATGCTTGCATAGGGCTGTCCAGTGACAGCCTGCTTAAAAGCAGATTTGGATAGGTAGACTGCGCATGCGTGACCTCATTACCGGTACTTTGAACATGACGTCTATTGGCGCTTGGGGGTCATGCGTTTTCAGACATATGGTGAAGGAGGCTGCCGCTTTTGATTTTCACCAAATGCATGACCCAATTATGTGACTATCCATGTGTATGCAATAAACAATAAACTTGGCTGTTCTCACCGAGTACTATGAGGTTCAAAAGGGCACGGACGGTAACCCCGTGACGCTGACCAAGCGTGACAGCACGCTCTATGGCCCAGACGGGAAGAGATGTAGGGTGCAGGGGGTGGCGAGTCCCAGGTTCCTGTCGTCAGACCATCGCCTACCAGCCAAAAAGACGCCCATGGCTTGGGCCCAATCACTCCAATGAGCTTGAAAGAGCTTTGAGCTATATGCTAGAATAGGAGGTCACCTAAGGGAATCGAGGGTGATCCATAGACGATATGATGGATTAATTCCAACCGCTACCTGTCTGTGTATATGACATGGCTATACGCACGTTTTAAAAATCATGCAGAGACAGGTGGCTGCAGCTAGGTGTAATGATTCAACAGCTGCAGAAAGTTTTAAAAAAGAGAGAGAGACGGATGTAGAAAAAAAAAAAAAAAACAGTAAAAACATTAAAAAACTATCTTTTTAAGATAGGGTACAAATCAAAATGTTAAATCACACCACCACCACCACCACCACCCATGATACCCATCGCTCTACACACGCAGAGATCACGCAGACCACCACTACCACCCCCAACCTGTCAATCACCACCTTACATTCCTTGCAGCACGTGCAATGAAAGCGCCGAAGTTTTTCTACCAACACCTTTTGAACCAGGACTTTGAGCGAGATGATTACAGAGAACTCTGCGAACTGATAATTAAATATCTTGAAGGACAGGTTTTCGCCCTAAGTATTGCATAAAGAATCTGGGGGAAATGATGGCTTCTCAATAATATACAAGACATTAACGGTGATACACTGCTGCATCTATGTGTCAGATTACTTGCAGATTAAGTGGCAAAAATGCTTCTTCAGTATGGAGCTGATAAAGAATTACCCAATAAAAAAAGGTAAGACCGATGGACGTAAGGCCATGCAGTGACACTATGAAAACATTACTTATTAAAGGTAAGCATTTTATTGGGAAAATACCATTATGTAGATATAAGTATACTTTCATTCTCTTTTTTACAACATTTTGTATGTAGTAGCTGCATTTCAACTTTAATACACCTTTTGAATAGTCATTTGTATATGTATTATTACTTTGTGGTACTGTTTTTTCTATGAAAACTCCTAGAATATATAGAATAGAATCATAATGTTGAATTATTTTTTAGGTTTGAAAGCCATTCATACATATATTTGTTGGTTTGAACCGACAGGTGACGCAGTTGGTATTCTCTCAAAAAGTGCCTTATCAAAAAAAATAAAGCAAAAAGCGTTGAATGGAGAGTGACAGGTTGGCCCATAAGCATTCCATTCAGGATTCCAGGAAGCTGTAGGGTAGAAACGCTTTTAAGTGTATCTTAGCAAGAATGGACCGCATCAAGTTTGAAAGGTAAAATGAAATTGGCATCCATGA
>CM032664.1:4114320-4145079 GCA_019095985.1 Streblospio benedicti
CATAAGCATTCCATTCAGGACTCCAGGAAGCTGTAGGATAAGAAGCTTAAGTGTATCTTAGCAAGTATGGACCGCATCAAGTTTGAAAGGTAAATGAAATTGGCATCCATGAAAGAGTAGAATCAGTTTGACTATCCTTGTGCTACACAAATTGAAGTTTTGTAGTATCCTTATTTTTCTGGCTATTTTGCAGGTGTGATGAAATCTTCACCAACCAGCAGCATCTGGTGTTCAACCTGATGTCGAGCTTCCCAATGTTCCTGCAGCAGCATCTGGTGTTCAACCTGATGTCGAGCTTCCCAATGTTCCTGCAGCAGCATCTGGTGTTCAACCTGTTACAGAATCTGACAGGGGAATCAGAAGATGAATTTCCTCTTGCAAGTCTAAGATATGTAAATTGTCTGCTACAAGTTTCTGGGGTTTTTATACTTCATTTTTTAAGTACTTTTTATTTTTATATAAATAGATATAGTGTCATTCATTTTTCCATTCATAGTTCACAGTCCACCTTCACCTAACAATATAAGAGCCTGCATGTTTACAAATACTCTCCATGATATCAAGATGCTTTAATATTTCATTTGTTGTTTTTATTGCAGAAAAGACTGAAACGATGTCCACCAAAGGAAGAACAAATGGTGCTGGTTGAGTATCCCAATGAGTCGCCAGCACTGGGCCAAGTTAAAAAAAATCTTCACGAAAAATTAAGTATGACATGGTTAACTTGAAGAATGATAAACCTGGACAAATATGTCACATGTGGTATCCTTCAAAAGTGGGTTAGAACTTAGTGGTGTAGAAATAGGGGTGTACTATCGTTTGATACACTTCATGGTAACTTTTACCAGAAGCAGCCAAAAAGCAGCGATAAACCATAAATCATACTTTTAAAAATTTATACTATTTGTTGGCATTATTTGACATCGGTATGTGTACTGTGTGCAATAAAAGTGGCAATATTTTTACACTGATCTCAGTCCACATTTTTCTATAGTCAACAACAGCAATGACTAAAAAAGATTTCAGGATCCATAAGCCAGTGACCTGGCAGTGGGTGCTGGTACATGATAAAAAGAAGATTCCGCTACTGTTCAGATAACCAAAGTAGATAGTTCAGGATCCATAAGTCAGTTACCTAGCAATTGTGCTGGAGCGCATGATAAAGAAGATTTCGCTACTGTTCAGATAACCAAAGTAGATAGGTATGGAGTATAAACGTAACTACACATATAATAGAGAAAATCACATATAATTATAATTATTTAAGTTTTCATGTGTACAGAACTGACTAATTTGGATTTTTATTTTTATGTTGTCCAACTCTATGAACATGTGTGGATCTTCTGTGAATAATTTTGGTAACTGGATATCCAGTGGTTTGTGACTTAAGAACATCTATATTGTCTTTTGACAATGCAGCAGGGAAGCCATTTTGTTTGTTATTGTGAGCCCTTCCCCAATTGTCACCAACATGGTCACAAACAAAGACAGCAGTGAAGAGGTATATCAGAATGCATTATTTTACAGCTGATAAGTTGTGTATACATGTATGTGGTGTGACTTGCATGGACCTCGAGATGTATTTCTGAAATGGACAATATCAGCCTAAAGCAAAAGACAAAAAATTCAGAGATCAATTTTCAGGCATTCACGTAAATGATGACAATCATGCAGATAAAGTGGCAAAAACGCTTCTTCAGTATGGAGCTTGAGGAAGAAAATATGCTAATAAAAATAATTACAATAATGAACCAATAAACAATATTAAAGAGATTAACCATTGATAAAGCAGCATTGTTCTGCATAATGATCATTCTGGCTATATCAGTCATAATATATATATAAACTCATTATCATATTAATTATTCTAGCAAATGTACCAACCAATAGGTAACTTAGTAACTAGACCCAAATAGAGAGAACTGGCAACAGCGAAATGGGAGGTAGCCAGCCGGCTGTGACCAGCACTTTGAGTTTACTTGTCATGATGACCACAGCCTGAGCTTGTGCTCAGTGAAAATGTTCAATAGTCAATAGTCAATAGATAATAGTCTCATGTAATGATAGACAATAAAATTATAACTTGAATACAGTTGTTTGTACACTCAGATTGGACTCATATCCCTTTCAATATTCAGGGTGCGTGGGAGCTATGATCAGAGGGAATGGAATCCATTGTCCATCTCAGATTTTATTCGCTGGCGTGATTGGTCCAAGCCGGCTAGTTATGCGTATTTCGCTGAGTTGTTGGGGGGTAGCAGTCAGTTGCACCAAGACACGAAATGGATAAGAATGATATTATGTACCTGAAATGTTTGATGTTCAAAGGCCCAATAAGGGGTATTCAAAAACCCCTTATGAAATAAATATTTTTCAAATCGGCTCGTGTTCAATGCGTATGCCGGCTGCAAAGTGATTGAAGTGGAACTGGATCCATATTCAAGTGTGGAAATCAGTCAGAATTAGCCGCTTTACCCCAGTTGGCTTCTTTAAAACCCTTTAAATCAACTGGGGTTTGCCAAATTTTTGGGGGGGATAGCCCATATTTAATCAATTGAAGGTCGTAAAGTTAAGGCATGGTGCTCGGGGCTATTCTACACGCCATCTGGATGCTATGGGTGCAATGATAAAGGGACTGGCCATTAAGTTTTAATCATGTTACCCTTTAAAGTTCTTGAATGATACTACTCCATTGGGTTTAAACTATTGGTTAAATGTTCCTTTCCAATGTACCAAAAAATTACTTAACTTGTTGATTTTTAAAATTAAATGGTTAAATTTTTCTTTTCCTTTCTAACAAAAATTTAATTTTTGATCCACAAAAAACTCTTTTTACTCAGAGGTTCTGTTTCTCCCTAAAAAGGAAGGTTTTTGCACCCAAAGAAAACTTGCTTCCAGGGGCCTTTTTCTGTTCGCTCCCCCCCAAGCCCGAAAAAACACAACGAAACAAAGCCGCGGCCAGGTTTTATCGGATTTCCCTTTACCCTCCCCTGGGGTAATAACATATTTAATGGGAATTTCCCTAGAAAGTATTACCCTTATTTCTTCCAAGCCATTTGGGTTTTATTTTGAACAATTTTAAGGATAATTTTAAATTTTAAAAACAGTTTATTACTCTAAATTTTTTTCCGGACCCGTAGAAATATTTTTCCCATTCCAAAAAAAGGGGCGGATTAATTTCTGAAGCTTAAAATTTTTTTTGACCATTGAAACTTCTTCCCTTCCCTTAAACCAATGGCTGACTGACGCCTCCCCAAACTTAGTTTGGGGCCCGGACTAACCCGCTTTCCCAAACCCTGGTCGCTTCAATCGGCGCACCCGCGCTGAAGCCCGACGGCAGTCCGCGCTTTTAAACTGACTAGTGCTGTATCCTTGCGGTCATGATTAACTTCTCCGCCTGTCTTCCGGGTGGGCTGTGTTTATAGTTTTGCACATATCGTTAGAAGGGTTTTTGATGAAACTTTCAATTAAATTATTAATACAAATATAAAAGGTGCCTAAAAGGGTACCTTTTAACTTTAATTATTTACTAATCATAAATGAAAATTTCCCTCCTGCACCCCTTATTCCCCTTGGACCAAACTGTTCTGAGTTGGTGGGGTTGAAGATTGAATTTTATTGATTAATTTTTCAGGCAGGAACAAATTAAATTATCGGGGGGACCTTGGTTTTGAAAATCATAAGAAGGGATTACATTTTTCCCTTTTTATTAAAATAACAATGGGTTTTTTTGTAAGTTCAATATTAAAAATGGGATTCACACTGATAAATGTTATTGTTGCAAAGTTTATGTGGGGTTTTAGAAACAAATTGCTTTATTGGCCCCTCACCCAAATTGAATTATATTGAAAGGGTGGCCCGGTTTTTGGTCGACCCTCTTTTATTTTAAAATTGAATACGAACTTTGTATTTCCCAAAACCGAAAAAGTTTTGGGAAATCACAGAAGGACGGAAGGAAATTTCCCGGGAAAATTCTGGTCCAGTTAGCATGGACACAGAGAGAGAGTATTATGACTTTTGCAGACAAAATTAACAATTCACAATCAAAATGTGTAAATCGATTGCAGCAATCGCATAAGGTAAATATAGACATTTTTCAATTAAAACTTAACAACCGATCTTTTGATGAATTAATACATTTTGTAAAAAAAGGAATCACCTGCTGACTATGTTCGAACTGCCTATAAGCATTTGACTTTCACACAATTTGTGTTTTATAGTAGGAAGCTCAAGCATTCTTTAACTAGAAGAAGTGAACGCTATACATGTATTCTGATTTTTTCCAGACATCGTTGAAGCAGCAAAGACAGAGGTAAATATAGCAATTTTCAAAAATCAAATACACTGGAGGTGTGCTGCCTTGCGCCTATAGGAAATGAGAACTTATAAAGTAGGGTTCTAATTATAATAAGTTGCCCTGATAGACACTAGTTCTTCTTCAACTCTCGCCATGCCTCTCACCCCGTTAGTTGTCAAAATTTAATTGAAATTTTTGTCACCTTGAAGTCAGGATGACTACAATGACAACCCTGGTCCTGTTACCAAAACAGAAGAAACCAAGGTACCATATCACCAATTAAATTACTGCCACCAAACTTTATATGCCCCCTCCTCACCTCCTCCCTACCTATGTTACTTAATTACTCGGGGATCACAAGTTGACAAGAGTTCAAATCTGACGAAACAAGAAGCCAAGCTTCCGTGATCTCCATGTAAATCTCACTCATAATCTGGATTAAATGTCAGACTATTTCATAGTCAAATCATTTAATCCTACAATTAATACTGTGTGCAATAAATGTGGCAATTTTTACTCGTCCGTAGTCCTCGGTTTTCTACAGTCAATAACAGCAATGACTAAAAAGATTTCAGGATCCATAAGCTAGTGACCTAGCAATTCGTGCAGGAGCGCATGATAAAGAAGATTCCGCTACTGTTCAGATAACCAAAGTAGATAGTTCAGGATCCATAAGCCAGTGACCTAGCAATTCGTGCTGGAGCGCATGATAAAGAAGATTCCGCTACTGTTCAGATAACCAAAGTAGATAGTTCAGGATCCATAAGCCAGTGACCTAGCAATTCGTGCTGGAGCGCATGATAAAGAAGATTCCGCTACTGTTCAGAATAACCAAAGTAGATATGTATGGAGTATAAACGTAACTACACATATAATAGAGAAAAATCACATATAATTATAATTATTTAAGTTTTCATGTGTACAGAACTGACTAATTTGGATTTATATATGTTGTCCAACGCTATGAACATATGTGGATCTTCTGTGAATAATTTTGGTAACTGGATATTGCGAAGCGGCATACAGGCCTCCAGCACTCACGCTGGAGGCTCTACATACACCGCCGCCTAAGCATAACGCTACCGGGCACAGTCTAGCCATGCTATATAAGCTGGGACGCTGCATTGCCAGCTGAGTTGATGAACAAAGATCAAACCTGCACAACTGACTTATTTATTCTACAACATTGGCGGAGATAGTCACCATTGAATCTACCTTTCACCGCTTCCAGTCTATTGCAGATTGCGCCTCACCGAGCACTGCGTCGCCGCCCGCCACGCCGCCACTGTGCAGCTACTGTGCGCTGCTGGCCATCAACTCACGCCGACATCGCGACTGCTCCCAGAGGACCGCATCCACGCCACCGACCTCAGCTGCGCCCGGCCCCTGCTCATCAACCCACGCCGCCACACATCGGGACTGCTCCCCAGAGGACCAAGGCCCACACTCAACGGCCCAGCTGCGCAGCCCTGTTCAGTCACCACCACCCGTGCTCCCCTGAGATAGCCAGCAAGTCGACCAACCACCGCAGGTGCGAAGCTTCATCAGTGCGACCACGGCCAACATATGGCTGCTGCGACTACAACTAACAACCAACACGCAGTCGAAGTGCGCGATCTGCAAAAGAACTGCTCGCTTTCGACGAGAGCAAGTCCACACCTTCTGCATCGATCCCCGTGTGTTCTGACGATTGCGCCCAACGGGACGACGCGGGACAAATACCTGCCGCAGTGACGTCAGCTTCCCCGGGGTCCTGCAAGGTCTGCAACGCCCTGATCGACTCCCCACAGCCGCGTTCACGCCAATTCCGAGAACTCCCCATTTGCTCTGACGAGTGCGCCTTTCTTGACTACGAAGGGCCCCTGCTCATGGGCCCGACCCCCAACCTGCAGCGCGGCGCAGACACGAGACCATACACCCAAAGAGGCCTTACCCCCCACGCCAGCCACAGCACTCTGCCAAAATCACCGATTTTGTCGCAGTAGGCGTGCATTTCCAAAAGCACCTGTTTTTCAACTCTAGACAGGAGCTCAATCGCTTCCGGGAAGTGCCGCTGTGCTCTTCGGAGTGTCATTTTGGGATCAGGAGTGGAAAACAGAACACGCCCCCACGTATCTTTAAAATACGTCCCTCATTTTCCCAACACCAATCCCTCCTGCCAATAAACATCTGCTAGTAATATATTCTACTACAACAATATCAAGTGGTTTGTGACTTTAAACATCTATATTGTCTTTGACAATGATTCAAGCAGGGAAGGCCATTTTGTTTATTATTGTGAGCCCTTCCCCAATTGTCACCAACATGGTTTAACAAAGACAGCAGTGAAGAGGTATATCAGAATGCATTATTTTACAGCTGATAAGTTGTGTATACATGTATGTGGTGTGACTTGCTTGGACCTGAGATGTATTTCTGAAATGGACAATGTCAGCCTGAAGTAAAAGACAAAAATTCAGAGATCAATTTTCAGACATTCACGTAAATGATGACAATCTGCCCATCTGAAATTGGCCAGATACGAAACAACACCTTACATTCCTTGCAGCACGTGCAATGAAAGCGCACAAGTTTTTCTACCAACACCTTTTGAACCAGGACTTTGAGCGAGATGATTACAGAGAACTCTGCGAACTGATAATTAAATATCTTGAAGGACAGGTTTCTCGTCCTAAGCCTTGCATAAAGAATCTGGGAAATGATGATTTTATTATGAAAGCTCCAGGTGTAATTCACCATGCACGGTTTATGGCTTCGTCAATATACAAGACATTAACGGTGATACACTGCTGCATCTATGTGTCAGATTAAAGGTAAGCATAATATTGGGAAAAATACCATTATGTAGAGTACGTATACTTTACATGCAGATAAAGTGGCAAAAAACGCTTCTTCAGTATGGAGCTGATAAAGAATTACCCAATAAAAAAAGGTAAGACCGATGGACGTAAGGCCATGCAGTGACACTATGAAAACATTACTTATTAAAGGTAAGCATTTTATTGGGAAAATACCATTATGTAGATATAAGTATACTTTCATTCTCTTTTTTACAACATTTTGTATGTAGTAGCTGCATTTCAACTTTAATACACCTTTTGAATAGTCATTTGTATATGTATTATTACTTTGTGGTACTGTTTTTTCTATGAAAACTCCTAGAATATATAGAATAGAATCATAATGTTGAATTATTTTTTAGGTTTGAAAGCCATTCATACATATATTTGTTGGTTTGAACCGACAGGTGACGCAGTTGGCATTCTCTCAAAAGTGCCTTATCAAAAAATAAAGCAAAAGCGTGAATGGAGAGTGACAGGCTGGCCCATAAGCATTCCATTCAGGATTCCAGGAAGCTGTAGGGTAGAAACGCTTAAGTGTATCTTAGCAAGTATGGACCGCATCAAGTTTGAAAGGTAAATGAAATTGGCATCCATGAAAGAGTAGAATCAGTTTGACTATCCTTGTGCTACACAAATTGAAGTTTTGTAGTATCCTTATTTTTCTGGCTATTTTGCAGGTGTGATGAAATCTTCACCAACCAGCAGCATCTGGTGTTCAACCTGATGTCGAGCTTCCCAATGTTCCCGGCAGCAGCAACTGGTGTACAACCTGTTACGAATCTGACAGTGAATCAGAAGATGAAATTCCTCTTGTAAGTCTAAGATATGTAAATTGTCTGCTACAAGTTTCTGGGCATTATTTCTAAGTACTTTATATTTATATAAATAGATATAGTGTCATTCATTTTTCCATTCATAGTTCACAGTCCACCTTCACCTAACAATATAAAAGCCTGCATGTTTTACAAATACTCTCCATGATATCAAGATGCTTTAATATTTCATTTGTTGTTTTTATTGCAGAAAAGACTGAAACGATGTCCACCAAAGGAAGAACAAATGGTGCTGGTTGAGTATCCCAATGAGTCGCCAGCACTGGGCCAAGTTAAAAAAAATCTTCACGAAAAAATTAAGTATGACATGGTTAACTTGAAAGAATGATAAACCTGGACAAATATGTCACATGAAGTGGGTTAGAACTGATAGTGTAGAAATAGAGTGTACTATACGTTTGATACACTTCATGGTAGCTTTTTACCAGAAGCAGCCAAAAAAGCCGCGATAAACCATAAATCATACTTTAAAATTATACTATTTGTTGGCATTATTTGACATCAGTATATGTACTGTGTGCAATAAAAGTGGCAATATTTACTCGTCTGTAGTTCACATTTTCTATAGTCAACAACAGCAATGACTAAAAAGATTTCAGGATCCATAAGCTAGTGACCTAGCAATTCGTGCAGGAGCGCATGATAAAGAAGATTCCGCTACTGTTCAGATAACCAAAGTAGATAGTTCAGGATCCATAATTCAGTGGATCAGCAATTCGTGCAGGAGCGCATGATAAAGAAGATTCCGCTACTGTTCAGATAACCAAAGTAGATAGTTCAGGATCCATAAGCCAGTGACCTAGCAATTCGTGCTGGAGCGCATGATAAAGAAGATTCCGCTACTGTTCAGATAACCAAAGTAGATATGTATGGAGTATAAACGTAACTACACATATAATAGAGAAAAATCACATATAATTATAATTATTTAAGTTTTCATGTGTACAGAACTGACTAATTTGGATTTATATATGTTGTCCAACGCTATGAACATATGTGGATCTTCTGTGAATAATTTTGGTAACTGGATATCAAGTGGTTTGTGACTTATAAACATCTATATTGTCTTTGACAATGCAAGCAGGAAGGCCATTTTGTTTATTATTGTGAGCCCTTCCCCAATTGTCACCAACATGGTCACGAACAAAGACAGCAGTGAAGAGGTATATCAGAATGCATTATTTTACAGCTGATAAGTTGTGTATACATGTATGTGGTGTGACTTGCTTGGACCTGAGATGTATTTCTGAAATGGACAATGTCAGCCTGAAGCAAAAGACAAAAATTCAAAGATCAATTTTCAGACATTCACGTGAATGATGACAATCTGTACCTCTGGAATTGGCCAGATACGAGACAACACCTTACATTCCTTGCAGCATGTGTAATGGAAGTGCGTGAGTTTTGCCAACAACACCTTTTGAACCAGGACTTTGAGCAAGATGATTACAGAGAACTCTGCGAACTGATAATTAAATATCTTGAAGGACAGGTTTCTCGGTCTAAGCATTGCATAAAGAATCTGGGAAATGATTATTTTATTATGAAAGCTCCAGGTGTAATTCACCATGCACGGTTTATGGCTTCGTCAATATACAAGACATTAACGGTGATACACCGCTGCATCTATGTGTCAGATTAAAGGTAAGCATAATATTGGGAAAATACCATTATGTGGATATACATATACAGACGGAGAGCTGTTGTCAGAGAACAGGAGATAAGTTCAACTGACAAGGTAAGGATGATAGCCTCAATTTAGGAGTTAAGCATTGTAAATTGTCTGTAAACGAAAATTGCAATTATTCTGTTTAACATTTACAGGATCAATGCATGGGAATATTCAGACCAGAGTCTGCAGAGATAGAATTTCAAAGAAAATATCACAGATGTTTTAGAAAAGGAAAATTTTGACCATGAGGCAGTGCAGCATATTGCTGAATTAGCATCACACCACAGGAGCGGCGGCACATTTGGATTCTCTCCCAATACCAATACTGCTCTAGAAACAAATATATGTAAGATACAGAACATACAATTCAACCCTATCTTTCCTTCATGCAATCAGGTGCTGCTCCCAAACAACAAAACTTAGTGCTGATTGCGAACGAGGGACATGGAATATTCCGCATTATCGCCTTCCCCAATTTCATTCGTGTTCTTTCTGTGTTTTCATTTTGTGAACGGTGAATTCTGATACCACACCAATGATCCAGTGACAAATTCGGCAAAAATGCATAGCCTACCCTCTCAAGTTTCCTTCATTCGGGTCCAGTGCCCCAAATTCTCAAAAATCTCATTGTGCGAGTAAATTAGACGAATTTCCCACACTATTATTGACATTTTGTGCAGCTAGTTCGACAAGTTAGAAAACGTAAAGCTACATGTACATGTATAACCACACAACCGTTCAAGAGCCAACAAAGTTTCCATCAGTTCACTTTTCATAGTGTTCATAGAATCCTACACTTTCCAAAGCAGACAATATTATCCAAAGTGACAGTGCTTCAAATCCGCTCACATTCTCCTCACGTTTCATATTTATTTGTCAGCATTAAAATCCTACACGTTTACAAAGCACACAATATTATCCAAAGACGGAAAATCAAATTCTACAGATTATTTCAATATTAAAAATATATTTATCCAATGTACGTGTTTGGTAGGTAATGCGACCTCATCATTTGCTTATCACCTTTTATTATGGGCCAACATAAGAATTTGGTGCAAAACGCGTAAAAAGTTCGGGAATTTGCAGAATTGACTTCGAACGTGATTTACGAAGTTTGCTTAATTCTTTCTTTTTGTCACAATGTGTGCAAGATAAGCTCAAGGCAACATATTGATTCGCATATGCATCACATTCTATGCGTAGTTCGCGAATAAGGCGAATTTTCAGAACCGTACCATTCGTGGCATACTTGTCATTCGCCTAATGCGCTCATTATCGCCCAAATTCGCGAATTTCTAGTAAGGTGAGTACAATCAGAATTTTCCATTCACCTTTTATACATTTCATTCGCTGTGATTCGCAAGTTCGTTTAGAATTCAACAGATTCGCTGTCCTTCGTTCGCAATCAGCACTGTACACGGTGATATACGGGATGCAATGTCTCAATTTGACCGCAACTTTCACCCCGAGATATGCAAACATCAGAGGTTCACAACTTTGAGGATCTTACAAATCAAAATCATAGTGTCCTACTCAAAGAGGATTGGTATTTTCTTCATTATATAGCATTTTTTGGACATGCATGTGACGAAAACAATGAACTTTACATTAGAAATGGAAAATCAGATAAATGGTCGTGTTTTAAAGACTTGCGTCTACTGATTATAAATGATGAGCATGTGAATGAGCTGCGCTTTATCTACTCACAGTGCCACGGCGACAATAAATGGCATAACATATTGTCTATGGTTGTGTATAGAGTAGAATATGAACAAGAACATCGCATGTGTCGTCCTGATAGACACTATCTAGTCTTGAATGCTCCTGTAGGACCCAACTGGAACCTTGATCTTGAAAAACGTGTCCTTGAAAGTCGTTCCTTCCTAAAGCTTATAGACCAAAATGGAAACGAGGCCATAAAAAATGTAAATCGTAAGGAAGAAATGGTTCTTGAAATAGATTTTTTTTTAAATCTTTGCTTGATGTAGTATCATAGTAAAATGGGCAAACTTGAGGATGCCCGTTCCACTGGAACAGAGGCACGAAAGCGCGACTCAGATCATGCAAAAGATAGTGGACGAAGCCACATGTCTAAAATACCTATTCATAAATGGACATAAGGCAGAAAAAGTACCAGTACTATTAGTAATAAATAACAGGGTGCATCTTTTAAGTCGAGTACTAGTAATAGTTCGACTAGTAGCAAATCAAATTCCTCAGCTAATAAGTCGAGTAAATGGGCACAGCCTAAAGGAAAAGACCGGGCTCGTCCCCCGAGCTCTTCAGGCTGTCGATCATCAGCTAGTGTCATGCCATCTCCGTCGAGAAAGCAATCCTCAACCTCCAGCCGCAGCAGTGACCGTGGTTCATAGACGGCAACCGCATCTTCAGCAGCCACTAGCAAGCCCACAACGAGCAGCCGGTCCTCGACTTCTGGTTGTAGCAAGTCTCGAGGTGAAGTCGTCAGTAACTCCTCCTATGATTCTCGTGCTGAACGTGCCCTATTTGACACTTCCAAGTCAACAATTGGAGATCGCTGTGTTGTCATCTCTACCACCGCAGCTGCTGTAGGCCCCAGTGTCCACCGCACCGATGACATCGCTGACTCTAGACCGCAGAGGTACATTCCCACGTTTGCGCCGCCTCCCAATCATCCTGGTGGCGTGCTCAATTTACGGGAGGCTGACACACCTCGTCAGCGTAGCAGATCACCGCGATCTCATCTCAATCGCCAGAGAGATCGCCGTCAACGTAACCGCGCGCGCCAAGGGTCATCAACCCAATTGGCGACCCTAGAATCCGGTTGAACTTCTCACTAACCATACCATCATCCTTATGATTATGCCCTTGCACCTGCCATTGTGATAATCTCCCAGCGCAACTGCCGCTACTGTGTCAACTCCGCCTGATTTCAGTGCAGGAGGATTAGAGAGCCAAATGGCTACATTTTTGTAAGCCATGACCATGCAGAACCAGATAGTCATTGCATATATGAATAAGAGGGACTCATTCATGGCCAACTTTGGTCAGAGGGTACTCTTATACAGAAACATGTAAATAATAATAAAAACATTTGGACCAACAGGTATTTTTGTATTTTAGAACCACTTTCGAACCTATTAGAATATTGACAGTAGAAATAGAAGAATGAAAATAGAATCAAATGAAAAGAAAAACCTGTGGAATGGCGAATTATTTAGCAAAATTCATGCCACAACTGACTGACATCGACAAGCCAATCACAAAATTAACAACCAAACAAAGAGAATGGAAACGGGAAAAAGAATATTCAATATCACTCAGAATCATAAAAATGTTGGTGACGCAAGCCACTCTCCCGTCATAATGCGATTAAAATCAAAGTACTGAAAGCAAGCCAAAATCGGGAGTGAACTAACACAACGCACCCGTTGTATTATTACCAACGTAATGATTTCATCATGGGATTTCCCTCGCCACACTCAAAAAGGAAGGTGAAAAAGTAATAATAGGTTTGAAGGTAAGAGGGATTTAAACAGAGCACAGCTATGTGGAAGTTGAGGGTGACTTATCTGGGTAAGTATATGAAGTATATAAGTATATAAGTATATAAGAGAATGGAAATGGGAAATGTGAGTTTTTCAACCAAATGAAAAACTCGTTTTTGCCCTGACTTAAAACCCGTTATTTATTTTATCCCATGAGGTTTTTCAGCCTCCATACATTTTTACCCTTAACTGAACTCTACATTCAGCCTAGTTTCCCTCTCCCCTTGTCTTTAAGACATTGACCTTTGGTCACTTGGCATTCAGCCTCGGTTTCACCTCTCTTTGTGTTAACCCTCCCATGTGACCAGCAGTTAGCTCTTTTCATTAACAGCATTCAGTTCAACTGTTACATTCAAAAGTTTTTCCTCCACGTTCCCCATCCGCCACCCTTTTCTACTTATAAAATATTTTATGTGATCTGCTACAGGTTCAGTTTATCCTGGGTTAAATGTTTGTAACTTATTTTTATTTTGTAGCTTGATGTTTGTGTTTGGTAATCATGTCAGTGTCCATGTATGGGTTTATTTCCATGTTTTAGAACAATGTGTTTAGCAATTGTATACTTTTTAGCATATAATTTTAGTAAAAAGTGATTATAACGGTCTTCTGCTGTCATGCAGAATTCTTTTAATACAATGTTCTTTCTTTAAACATAATTTGTAAATTTGTTTTATGTAGTCTCTGTTTATGCTACAGCATAAGTCAGTTGAACACGGTTATTTTCATCTATGCTAATTGTTTCATTACGTGTATCTTGTTAATATAGCTAATGAACTTGTTTAATACTGTATCTTGATATACTAATCTGGTGTGTCGTTTTTTGACCCCACCTAATTTCCAAATAAACTCGTTAGCATTGTCCTGCTCATTACAGGCAGGGCGATGCTTTCATTTACAACATATATCTACTTCTTTTATTTGTCAATTACTTAGCTGGCATGCTTGCGATTTTGGGTCCAGGGCAAAAAAAGAATATTCAATATCACTCAGAATCATAAAAATGTTGGTGACGCAAGCCACTCTCCCGTCATAATGCGATTAAAATCAAAGTACTGAAAGCAAGCCAAAATCGGGGGGTGAACTACACAACGCACTCGTTGTATTACTACCAACGTAATGATTTCATCATGGGATTTCCCTCGCCACACTTAAAAAGGAAGGTGAAAAAGTAATAATAGGTTTGAAGGTAAGAGGGATTTAAACAGAACACAGCTATGTGGAAGTTGAAGGTGACTTATCTGGGTAAGTATATGTAAAAGACTAATAAGGTATCATTCTGACCGTATAATCACGCATTAAGGCGCATGGGCCTAACATTGGGAGTGCACTATGTGTTCGTATGAAGGCCCACGGGCCTATCATAACAGAAACTAAAAGCATGTTTCAAGGCAAAAAATTTTTTTTGCTATCTTAAATTATTCGTGGAAATGGTGTGGTAAGAGAACGAAACATCGAATACTTTCCTTGTCGATTTTGCAACATGCGCGGTGTATTCAAATTACTGAGCATGCGCACTGAAACGAAAACGTTGTCTGCATTTTTTTCTTCATAAATAAGTAAGTTATTTTGATTTTACAACAAGCATTCGTAATAGATTATTAGGATAATGAGAGACTGGGGGCAAGTGGGACAATGGATACTGCTTTTTCCCAGTTGTAGTTTTTCTTGGAAAACAGGATCATTTCAAAGAAATAAACATCTGTGCAACAGTACACGGAATGATTTTTAAAGAAATGCAAAAAATGTGAGCTTGGGATTTCTGAATGAACTTTTGTCAAATCTTGAAAGATTTCTCAATGATGGCATGCAGGCCCTCAAATGCATGGATCTTCTACTTAATCCTAAGCACATCAAGAATGTTGCAGCACAAGATATTCCTGTATTTGGAGACGAGCTGAATCAAGCACTTCAGCATCTACAATTGGCTGAAGGAGAACTGGTGGATAATGATAAGAGCAAGACAAGACTTTCCTATGTTCAAAAATCTTGCTAGAAGATTTGAGGGAAATGGTTTGGAGGTATTTGGCTCATTTTTAAATGAAAATTATCAGGAAGCATTTCCTGATTTTGTCACGATGATTAACTTTTTTCTTACTCATTTTATACACAACTCTCTTCTATTCACTGCTTTTATTTCCAAAATCAAAACACCTCAAAACAATAATAATACTATAAAACTAGTTTTCGAGATCCTTAGTCTCCTTTTCAATAACAACTAATGAAATTAAATTAATGAACTTACATATCAATAACTATGTCAAATTTACATAAATCCCCTCAAGTATTTTACATTATTAAATTTCTATTTTGTATTTTAACACTCTATATAAATCTATCTTCTTTAAACTAAAACTATATTGTTAAATTCATTACAATTGAACCAACTACACAATAAGGTTTAAAAACAAAACATAGTAAGAGCTCCTTTAAGGTATCCACACAATGTACACTAAATTTGTTCTACAATTTATATATACAACCATAAAGTACAGTGCAACGTACAATCTCTTGTCTCTACTCTAACAAATTTTGAAATGTCATGCGCCTGATACCAGGTTGGTAATGGTCTAGTCTGCTATTGAGCACCTTATCTGCACTGCATCTTGCGATTTCCACCCCCTCCCTAGTCTGTCTTTCTAACAGTTTCTTGTATGACTGTACTATGTTCATTTTGAATCTTGCATCTTGGTTCACATGTGATTCCCGAATGTGTTTTGCAAAGGCATTATTCATATGTCTATCATTACTGTGGTTCCTTATTGCCTCCAAATGCTGCCTTCCCCTAATGTACCCAGATCTGCCAGACCTTCTCTACCACTTTTATACTGTTTCGCTGAAAAGTGTGCCCTGTGAGCGAGGGTTCAGCTGTCAAAACAGAACCAAGACAAAGCTGAGAGCTCGTTTGGGAGAGGAGCATCTGGAGGACATCATGAGAATTACAATTAATGGTGCTCAATTTGACTATATAAATGCAGCCCAAAATTTCAGAGCAATGAAAAATAGGAGAAAATAAATGGTTTTTGAACATCTGGTAAACTGGATCAGTGGTATTTTAGTTTCTTTGCAAATAAATAATAAAAGCATTAGTGTACAATGTCATTATTTGTGTTGTGTTTTATTCATATTAAACAAACAAAGAACTTTTTAATTAAATTTAAAATATTTCCACAATAGAGGAAAACTGCAATAGAATGTGTTGCTGGTGACAGTATGGTAAGTGACAGCATTGTGGTACCCAAGAAGAAAAGCACTGGAACAGGTAAATTAGAGGTGAGAATCACGATCGATGCAAGAGACCTTCATAAAGCACTGAAAAGAGAATACCATCCAATTGCGACATTTGAAGATGTAGCAACCAGAGCAGGTAGAAGTAAATACTTTACAATGTTCATTGGATGCAAATCAGGGTTATTTTCAAACAGATGAAGAAAACCAGAAATTGACAGCATTTTTTAGTACTCCATTCGGTAGGTATATGTATAAAAGACTGCCAATGGCCATAAAATCAGCGCCAGAGCTGTAACATGGATAACCCAAACAGCATGAATAACATCGCGGATAAAACTAATTATGGCAGCATTGCTAGCAACAACATCTGTCAAGACTGGGTAAAGTACTGCAGCGATACAGGGAGAAGAATTTAAAATTAAACCCGAGGGAGACCAGACTTTGTCAAGAAGTCTGGATAGACTGGATAGATAATTCACAAATTAGCCAGTCTCAGATAGAGACTGGCCTCCTCTAATGAGGCAACGCGTGAATGGAAGTTACATACATTGGACATTGATGAAGACAAGGTGAAAGCGGTACTAGAGATGCCAGAGCCAACATCAATACAGAAAGTCCAGACACTTCTGGGCATGGTGACATATACATTTAAATTTTTGCCAAGATTATCAACTGTGACTGAACCACTGCGAAACCTGATTAAAGAGAGCAATGAAGAAGGTTTTGACATAGTTCACTAAGACGTATAGAGTTATGGGTTTTGAGGTCAATGAAAGGTTGGCGGACTCTGCCATGTTGATCCCACACTGGCTAAATATACAAGTAAGCCAGCCAAATTCTGGCCAGCAACTTGTCTCGACTTCTCATTTAGGTGTGTTTATATAGTAAACATCTTAACAGCTATGTTCCTGGTCCAAGATCTTGCCAGACAGAAAATAAACATCTAACCGTCACCCGGGCCTCGCCACGCTAGCAGACCTGGGAAAATGCATCAGTTGATTTCTGATAGCCATAGTGCATGCACCTGTTTTTTACCCGCCCACCCTCACCACATGATATGTTATTTATCAGTAAATATGTTTTTACTAAGCGAGTGTTTCTTCCCAGGTATGAATAACACCTTACACCACAGGGGTTATTTTATGTATAATAACATTCATTGGTATTCTGCATTATTTGTACCTGTTTATCACTTTAATGTATACTATGTTTATGAAATGTTACAGTTATATCATGTCAAGTAGCTAGACTAGTTTTGCATGCACAATAAAGTTTTTTACCGCCGACCCTCATTTTGCCATACAGCACTGCATGCAAACATGTTGGACAATTTCGGGCTCTTACCAGAGAAGAAAAGATTTTATGATAAACAACTAACAATCAATACCGAGAGCAAATCACTGGCCTCAATTTCAGCTCCAGAAAAGAAGCGTATGATATCAGTGAAGGTGCCTACCTCCGCATTTGTCAACTGACAGAGGATGATTCCTGAAAAGGATCTGGTTAAAGAATATGAAGAAATGTAATATAAGCCACGAGTCTTAAATTGGAAGCAAAGAGAAAGCAACAAATTTACCCCTCAACATAACATTCATATGGTATTCTGACATAAGAAGTTACCATTATTTGTTTCAGTTCATTTTAGGCTTTTTTTTTGTTTTAATCAAAGACATCAATGATACAAAATGTTTGTTTATGAAATGTTATATTGTAGTAAATATCATGTCAATATGTTAAAAATTTAAAAAAAAGAGAAACAAGACCCTCCTAGTGTACTTCAGGGATTACGCCAGAGAGGAAAGAGGAGCACAGGGAAGAACATTTGCAAACTTTGAGTGTTATATCATCTGGAAATGATGCAAATCCCAGTTACTGACACACATTGTCCCACTGCATCATATAGCGCTGCTGATGCAAGCATGGCCGTGGACAATCATGGTCGGGCTCTTACCAGCACTGCTTCAAATTCAGCGAATGAATATGAACTGATGCAAAACAAATGCTGAAGAAGCATTCCACAATATTCAAGATAGTGTTCTAAACGTCTTTCAGCTGAAGGTAACTCACACAATGCGTGTAGACTGCAAAGAGGCAACAATAAAGTTGAATGCTAAAGATTACTTGCATAATGCAAGTAACCATGTTATATCCATTGTGATTGTCACAAAAGGCTGCGGAAAAAAAAGGGAGCATCAACATCAAAGAAGACATCATCCTTTTTCGCTACTGCTAACAGATCTGAGCTACCACTGAAGAAACAAGTTATCTGAAATGCCTTTAGCAAAGATATTGTGACATACCACACTGATGATAATACAAATGTCACTGTGAACATAAAATTCTTATTTGATTCACCAAAGATAGATCATGGGACGCTGTCATGGCATCCAGAACCTTACACGAAATGGATTACCCTCTTACATGTAAGTATTTGTTAGATTTGGCATACAATATATATACCAATGCAGTTTCATGCGTTGATCGCCTATTGCATTGTTTATCGGGAGTTATTCATGGCAATTGTATTTGCTTAGCACTATTAACACACGTGGTCACCACGTGGACTGGCCTTCCAGTCTAAGATGTAGTTTCATGCGCAGGGCGCCTATAACATCGATCTCACATGGTGTTTCTTTGTATTTCCAGAATGGAGAATGGACAACAATCCTACACGGTCTGGAGAAACACCTCCCCCCCCGTTAGAGGGGCATTTCTCACGCCTCATACCTTAACTTTGGCAACAACTGGTGCCCAAAGGCGAAGCCAATAAACCTAGAATCATACCACTTGTTTGGGATGTGGACACTAAAATAGCAGAACTCGAAGCTCTAATACTTGCTCAGCATGAGCAGTCTGAGAAAATGTGGGGCGTACTGAATAAACTTGTGCCACCAAACGCTGCACCTAGCCATGCCAGCACAGGTCATGAGGAACATAATGAGCATGATATTTCATCAGATGAGGATGAACAAAACCAATCGGATACTTATGAAGCTCACACACCTCAATCTGGTACATCAAATGTACAAACAGACCAAGCACAAAATGGTGCCCCCGGATGCTGGCTTTGCTTCAAAGTTTGTCACCGTAAAGGCAGGGCCCCAGTAACGGAAGAGGTTGCCAAAGGGCTGAATTACACGTTAAGAAACGATCTGGACCTTGATGCCATAAATGACATTATTAAAACTAACATGACACCACTTAATTGTATAAAAATTTTAACATTACACCCAATAAATGATGGCGTGGTGGATTCTGTGAGGACACTTTTACTTATTAATCGCTGGGGCAATAATCAAATGCTTGACATGATTTTATTACCGTTTTAAGCAATATATGTGATATTTCTTTACTTTTTTAGCTCCATTTGTATTTTTATTTTTTACATTCTGTCTTCCATTGGAAGGTTAAATAAATTAAATAAATAAATTAATTGCCCTGTTTTGATGACACCAGAGTGCAATCATACAATTTTTTAAAATGTGCTTGGTGCAGCAGGGAGCAGGGAGATTGCGCTTCAAGACCTTCACAAACTGATAGTGGCAGGCACAGTGGCAAGTGCCAAGTTAGCCCCTTAGACATTAACCCCAGAATGGGAACAGGCCCTGACCGTAGTTGCGCACACATCATACCAACTGAATATGACTAGGCGCACATTTTTGAAACAATCATTGAAGCCAGAATACATCCAACTTTGTGCTATGACATCCCAACTTTGGGGGGATGACCTACCCAAAGAAGTGAAAGATATTGGAGAGGTGAATAAGGCAATTGACCAGCTCGTTCGGCCACAGAAAAATAAAAATTTCTTTCACTCGCCAAACCCTAAGAAAAGGAAGAGGGATGGCCAGCCAGTTATTAGGCTAGAGCAGCCTTTTTTAGGCGGGAAGGCTCCCCCACGAAACTACAACCCGAACTCCAGACCGCCGCAGTTGAGCTACAAACAAAGGACAAGGCCAAAAGAAAGGGCGAGCCGCTCCGAGGAGCCACGGGACTGCTAAGGGCAGGAGTCAGCCTTATCACTGATATTAGAGCCACAACAGGTAGAGATTTTTAATTTCCAAGCTGGAAATATTAAAAGTTATGTGGGTGAATACAGAGTGGCTGTCCCCGGTCTTGTCAATCATGGACAAGATGGCGATGGGGCGTCTTTGACAGCCAATTTCGGTGTTTTACTGGTCCCTAAGCTGTTAAATTATAAGTGGTAATGCACTCCGGATTTGGCCCCGCACTATATTGTGTACGGCAGGTTTTTGAGAAGGCAGTGGAGTGGTCAACTCCCAGATGCGTATGATGACTATAAGCTTTGCAACTCTGTTGCCGGCTTAATAAAAGTTTGTCCAGGTCCGTCAAATTTTTTACTTTACTATCTAAATTTGTTTATTCTATTCATTTAATCATTCTCCACAAATTACACTTAATCTCAGGTTTATATAGTGATAAGATCAAACAAGTTCAAACAAGTCTATGGGTGAACATGACTCTCTGCAGGTTACAATGTTCGGAAACGAGAATGCTGTTACAGTTAGCTTTAAAAGAAGTAGTAATTCAGATGATGTTGCTGATGAAGTTCAACGCCTTCAATGGATACCGATACAGCAATGGTTCACACCGGAAAATGATCAATTTGCAAACCTTGACACAACCAAAAAACATTGCAAACAATTTGGGAGGGGAAAAGACCTTTCCAATGTTTTGAAAGAGCTAGCCAATTCCAATTGACATAGCAGTACAAACCTTTCTAGATAGATAGGAAAATATTAATAAAAGCAGAAAGTTTGAACCAAGTTCGCTACTCTATTTTATCCTCGACGTCGTGATTTGAAGCATATATATCAGCATTAATGACGTTTTGGATGTCTACAGTTTAATAACTCATCTTAAGATAGGGTCAGAGTTTTATGGGCAAAATGTCAAAGATCACATCTTTGACATTGGTTAATTAGAACATGAACAAAATAAAACGCATTTAAACATATATTTTACACAGCGTGTGAGATATTGAATATCAGCACAAAACACATCATGGTAAAATACAACACTCAGATCCCCAATTGAACAAGACTGAGGATGCGTTTCACGAAGTCTAAATAACTAAAGGCAAAAAACAGGAAAAAAAAATAAATAAATAAACAAATAAATTAATGATCTGACACGTGAGATGGATTTTGTTCAACAAAAACAGGTGACACACTGGCGGATGAAACACCGGATAACGAAGATAAAAGACCATAATCACAAAACACCAGGCAAAGATAATTGACCACAAACACATACAATGCCTTATGAAACACCCGATAAAGAAGATAATTCGCCATTATCACGTACACTAGTTTACAAATCACCAAATAAAGACAACTGACCTTAGACATACCGGTTTATAAAACACCAGATACAGACAATTGACCATAGACACATACTGGTTTATAAAACACCAGATAAAGACAATTGACCAATAGACACTGGTTTATGAAACACCAGAAGAAGACAAACGACCATAAGCCACACTGACTGAGCGTAATTGAGCACTTACCTCCTCTCGATGCCAGCGTTTTGCCATCGTAGGAGAAGCAGAGACTGGACGTGTCGGTACCGTTCTGGTGACAGTTGCGGCCCATCATCGCGATGTTCACCTGGTAAAACGTCGTGGTGATATCATTAATCATGACTCAGGGAATGATGGTCAGGGATTTTGGACACTTAAGTTTGAAGATCAATTGGTTTGGGCCTGACATGCGAGACAGATAGCAATTTGTCAATGGCGCGCACTGGACGGTCGGTTATCAGAAGCATGATGAACTAAACGATTATTAGACAAAAGTGTGACATTGCAAACTGAATTTTTTTTTTAATAAAACATCCTTTCAAGAAACATAATTTAAGAGTTAAGAGAAATTAAATGAAACTTTAAATCAAGGACGGATTCTGACTTACAAAGAACTTCTTGTTGTGATCCCAGAACTGTATGGAGCCGTCCTGACAGGCAACCGCGATCCACCGACCGTCGGGGCTGCAACAAAATGTATGCAATTGTTAGGTCAACATTCAATTGAAATAAAGCTTGAAAAATCATGTCAATATTGCCTTATATGTGGTGACTAATCTAGATGCGAGTTCGGAGTCCAGGAGTCATTATTTTTCAATAAGATGCAAAGAATTAAAAATTGTATATCCCACGGGACTCATTAAATATTTATAATTTGTTATCAGGGCTTAACGTTAGTGGGTGCCCGCATGCCCGGGGCATGCCAGAGGCTCAGCCGGGCATGTAGTCATTGCCATGACATGCCCGATACAATTGGGCACCCAGAAATTCTGACACTATTTTATGATTTAGTATGATAGGCAAAATGACTTGTTTTAAGTGGAAATTAAGTCCAGAATTTAAATGAAACTTTAAATCAATTTGCATCTGAATTATTACAAAAGAATCTTGTTGTGATCCCTAGAACTTATGGAGCCGTCCTGACAATCTTAAAGGATACCTGGGCTGCATAAAATTATGCAATTGTTAGGTCAACATTGAGATTGTAGGACAAAATGGTCTATTTTTTTATTTGTGAAAATGCTTATGAGTCCATGTCATTATTTTGTATATGATGCAAAATGATCAATCTGTAAGTCACGGTTCATTAAAATTATTATTTGTTTGTTTCAGGGATTGAGTAACCTTGTTGCAGCTAGAGGCTCAGCCGTGGGACTCAGTAAACAGATTTGTGAAATATGTTCTTATGATAGGTCAATGACTTGCATTAATATTTGAATTTTTTTTAAAATAATATTTGCATCCTACTATTTTAATCCCTCATTATTACATATAGGTTCAAAATTATATTTTATGTTTTTTAGATGAGATAAAATCTTTGTTGAGCACACTAATGGGCTTGATGTCAGTAAACAGATGGTCTTTGACTCTAATTTTTGAAATTGTTCCAACAGTTAGAGTGTATATTTGAATCCATCCTTAAGTTAAAGTAATCAATTTGCTGTTTGGCAGAATTGAGTAAAGCTTTTGTAATCTTACGTCTAAACAGATGTCTTTTTCAATTTTGGCCTGTATTTCTGCCTAACGCAATTGCTCATTTTTGGCCCTACCTCCGCTTGTAGGAGTATATAACATTAAACCTGCAGATAACAAAAACAGAAAACATTGTTAATCAGTTAAACCCAAAAGCATTTTGATGTCCAACAGTTACACAGTTATTAAAAGTAGTATATAATTATGGCGAGGAGCCTAAAAGCTTTTTATAAGACATATAAAACTTATTTCTCATCTAACGCAGGTTTCTCATTTGGGCACCCACATATTTCATTCGGGCACCCACTTTTAAAAGTTAACGTTAAGCCCTGTGTTATGGTCATGTACTGTAGGACTCATTGTATTGGATCCTCGGACCCATTGAAAAATCAATGAAGTCTTTAGGGACTCATTGCTGCCTATTTGGATTTTGCTTCTATGTTTATTATGCAGAGCCCCGATGATTAACACTCTTACATATACCCCTCACGAAACAACAGAACACTATCTAGTACCTGTACGTGCAGTGTGTGGGCACAACTTTGCGGCCCGTCTGAGCTTTGGGTTTCATCAGCGCCTTGTGTTTCTTGCCTTCTTGATTCACGTCCCACAATCGCACGGTGCTGAAGAACAGAGCAAAGAACACAGTGAGAGGGACGAATATAGTACTCTTAGTGAGTCATTCGAAGGAGTTTAATAATATTGATGAAGATTGATTTCACTTTGACAGACTGTTGAAGTTTGTATGAAATTTATTGATGGATCAATATTATGCTCTGCTACTATTTTTGAATTTGTTATGCAAAGCTAACTTGTATAGGAGAGCCTATCTATCTTATCTTACCCGTCGAATGAGCAGGTCATGAATTCCTCCCGATGCTTGGGATTCCAGCATCCGGAGTTCAGCATTGCCGTGTGGCCCTGGAAGCAGCATTATTGACCGATGTATTGAATATGCGGTACAGTGGACATGACATTGATGCAAGCTAGAGTTTGAATCTGTCAGTAGAGACAACTTGTTGCTGTGGAAACTTGTGCACATTCTAAGATTGACACAAGTAATTGTATACGCTACAGACGAGAATAAACAGATGTAAATATAAATGACCGCCTGACCATGCCCTAAGGTCAAGATTAGATGGGAAAGTGCTACTACTCAGCAGGACAAGTAACTGTCGATATAGAACTCATTTTCATGAAAAACCCAGCCGTCCTGCCCAACAATTGATGACTTTGTAACTCTTCAAAAGGAATTCGTGATTAATCTAGAATGAAGTCCCAACCCCAGGACTCATTATTTTTTTAAATAATGCAACTAATTAAAAAATTGATTATCCCATGGTACCTATAAAATACCCGTAGTTTGTTATGGGTTTGTATACTAGGACTCCTTGTATTGACCCTCGTTACGCGAGTCCTCAGGAACTCAGTTTCGACAATTTCTAGACGAATCGAGACGGTGCCAACTCACCTTGGTACTGGCCATGTCCACCAGGTACTGGTCGCCCTTCACACACTCGAGCTTCTCGAACCCGTCGCGGTCCACGACTTTGGCCTGCGAGTTCCCGGAAACGATGAGCAAGTGCTCTCCCGTGGGTCCATACTCCAGGCTCTTGATTGGATGGCTAAATAAAGCAGAACATAATGATTTGTTAAGGCTGGAAAATAGATAGAATATGATCCACTTAGCCACAATCCAGTCCGGCAAAAAATAAATTAACTTTTTAGTAATTAATTAATTAATTTCAAAAGTACATGAACCGGTTCATCAAAATATCTTAGAACAAAGTTGAGTCAAACTTTTTTTTAGGTTATCAGCCAAATATTTTGTCATCCTGTCAGTTTAGTTTGGTTGAAAAAAGGATAAATCAATGTCTTTCTGTTTTATCGATCTTGTTGATAAAATTGATAATCATAAAAAAAAATCTTAATAATTACACATAAAAGATTAATAAACATACGCGGAGTTTTTTTTGAAAAAAAAACTTTTTATACTACCTTTCACACAGAAATGCATACAAAAAAGGGTCTGATTTTATACTACCTTTCACACGGCCTGATTGTTCTAAAGGCGCGCAGTGATGAGTCCATGCCAGCAAAGTCCCAGAACTTCACCTCATAGTCAGTGCCGCCAGTACACAGCCGCGCACCTGCAAACATCATCAACATGACCCTTGTTACATGTACTCTCTCAAGTCGGAAGTTATGTCCCATTGGCAGCAAATATCTTTGAAAGTAGTGCAAGTCGTGACACAATGATTTTCACGTCTAGCACGAGCTTTTATTTTCGTTGTCGCACGGTAATCATACATCTGGATTCAGGACGACAGTTTCGTGACATTCGTCCATTGAAAGGGATAACCAATGTGCAGACGTTTGGACTAAATACTCAAGTGAAATACCTGACACAAAAGTATATCTTAACAAACGTTTCTTATAAACAGTGATCAAAACTTATTCTTTGAACAGGTATACATTCAGACAAATGTAAACAAGAAGTAAAAAGTTCATCCAAACAACAACATATTTGAAGACAATTCAATATTTTGGCAACAACTTTCTGCTATTGTCCTTGTTATGATTATCATACAATAGAAACACAAATGAATCTGTTTTCGGACTAGACAGCCACACGGAAATCCGTGAATGAACGTTAATTCCGATAATGTGATTTTAAACACTTTTATCATTCAAACAGCATCGAAATTTTTACATAATTGAATGTATTTGATACCAACATCAACGTAGATGTTCAATTTTTTCATCACTGTATCAATGTGATTTGTGCTTATATATTATCGGGGGAATAACGTTCATTCACAGGTTTCCGTTCGTTAGTCTACACACAATGTTACCACGAACCTGACGGATCTAGCGTCAGCGCGGAAATCGTCTTGTCGCCGTGATGCAGCAGAATCTCATGACTGGACGGGATCTTTTTCACAGGATTTTCCTCGTCTTGTTCCTCCGATTCTGAGTCTGAATCGTCGTCATCGGAATCCTAGGTTGGCACAGGTATTAAAAGGTTAATATAACTATTGGAAGCAATGTCCACAGTTTGAAGGCGGACCACAGAATGATTTACTTGATACGCATGAACACTTCAAATCCACATCTCATCCAGCCATGAAATGAAACTAATGATGATTTCCTCGTCATTAAAATAAAAAAAACACTCAAAATGCCCTTGACCTATTAGGTTGAAATTTGGTCAATTGAGGCCATGAGCTTTTATATGAGCAGGTATTTACATTGAAATCTCCTTCAATTTCCCTAATATTCTATAGTTTCTAGGTGGATCTTGAAAAGAGAATGGTTCCTTCCACCAACGTTAAAGGTACAAAGACTTGGTATACACCATTAAGGAATACATACAACATAATCATCATATTTTATGCAAAGAAAGCTCAAGACATTAAAGATCACCTTATTTTTTGTTGTACCCGCCGACTGGTTGGTTTCCATCATCTCTGGTGGGAGTGGCGGACCGATCATGTCATCTTCATCGTTGGTCGATTTGGAAAATGAGGCTGTAAAGTAATGGATTTTTTTTTCATAACCATTACATTTTAACGTCTCAAGATCTCATTTGATCAGTACTATATAAATTTGCTTCCTACGTAATAATTTTCTGAACCAGACGACTTCGGACAATGTGATAATCATAATGATCTATTGTTTACTTCTAATCTAATCAGATAAATCAAATTCAATCTAGATTCAAATTATACAGCAAGCACACAACTCACACTTAAATCCTGGAGGGGCAGTTGGGCCTTTAATTTTAGCTGAAAATTTGTCCGTTTTGACGACCTTTTGTTGCGTATTTCCTTCCTCAGACACCGAAGTCTCCGCAGCTTCTACACACGAGAAAGTTTACATTATAATTCACAGCACGTTTGAATAATATGTTAATTTTTATAACATGCCAATATTATTGAATTATAGCAAGGCGATTGGTACCCGGGATGTCACAAATAATGCTGTAAAAATCAGTTTCCACCCATTATGGACATTGCATTTTCATGTTGAACATGTATATAAATTTTACTTACTCTAAAGAATTAATAGCTCGAACGTCATGTATATAAATTTTACTTACTCTAAAGAATTAATAATGAAATACCTAAATTTTTGGAGCTTCTTTCAATTGCATTTTTTCTAGTCTCTTCAAACATTGCCATTAAGTCAAATTGCCGAGCCTTTTTGCTTCCTGAAATGCAAAGTAGAAAACCCTCTTTTCAATAGTTTAACATCTGGTAGTCTTCTTTCATTGGATACCATGTCAACCACAGATTAGTCAAACTGTTTGACTATTCCAATCTGCGAGTCAACCATGTTAATTTTCTGTTGTACAGTTCAGTAAAGATGGCTATTGATGGTGGATTGCATCTAGTTTTTCATTTTTAGTAAACGTGTTAATCTTTAAATGACAGAACAACAATCTTAAGTTCAAAGATTTAATACAAGAAGTCATTGGCAGATTCCCACTTCAGTGGATTGCAGGATGGTTTCGAACTGTAAAAATGTTTAAACTTACCACCAAAATTGGCGAATCCCATGACATTAGCCATGTCATCTTTTTCATCAGCCATGCTGTACGCTTGGAACCTAAATTTAAACATTATTCATATGCTTATTGGCTAATTGGCATGTACTAAACCTAAAATAATTGTATGAAAATAGCTAAAAGAAAATCAGATAGCAATTGCTGATATAAAAAACCTGATGGGAATAATGCAACAGTAGTTGTTAAGTTTTTTTATTAGCCAGCCCGGGATTGCTTGATTTTAACTCATGAACCTCATAGCCTATCCAGTCATCTCTTATTTCAGATGGGATTTTCGCATTATTTTATCATTTTGACACATTTCTTCTCATTTTGACATTCAGAGAATCAAATTGTGGCACTTTTTTATTTGTAGCTCTCATATTGAATAGTTCGTGGCTCGCTCCGTGTTTTGAAGCGATATGGCGCTAGAGATTAATGTACAAAATTTATTGTAACCTGCAGTGAGAGCAAATAGTGTGAAACAAACTAGATTGTATACAAAGTATCACTGGATAATTCAAACCAAGTGCATACATGATACACTGTTAGCATTTGAGCAAGTGTTCCTGGTTCCAGCTATTATGGGCAGTTTCCCACTTGATTGTGATTCGTATGTAATTTTGTTCATAAATAATAGAAACATATGAAATGAAATATTTTACCAGATTATCAAAATATAATCAATGTTCTACCATTTCACGATACTAGAGTACTAGCTTCATCAAATAAGTACGACCATTTCTGATTTTTGCTTTGGTGATTGTTTCCACGTCTAACGTATAAAACATTGCTCTAGTTATAGGCAGGTCACGAGGTAGTCGTGACTACCTAAATACGTCTCCCCGATTTAACACCACTTAACAGTTTGGATGAATGGTTACTTATCTTCATGAGCAAATACGAATTTCAAAACTTATTGTTTCATTTTAAAAGTAAACTATAGCCCATTGATAAACGTGTGCGTTCCCGTAGAGATAACGTATTAATCAACCCTACGTAAGACATGCCCATAACTAGAACACTTCTTCCATATACTATGTGTAAACGGAGAGGTTCTAGACTAGACCATATTGATGAGTTGGCTCTTAGCAAATGCTTACACATTTATATAATAACCACAAATCCGTGCCTATAATATAGGCTATATATCATAATATCAGATTGTGCTGTAGCCCGGATCCGAGACCATGTGTATTTGGTTAGGGCTAGAATTGTTAGATCTAGCCCCCAGGGGCCAGGAAGAGCATTTTACCCTGTTCATTGAACCCATCACTTGTAGGTCTAAATCTATATAAAAAAAAAATCTCACAACCATACCTTGGACTACAAGTTGAAGTAGATCTAGTTTATAAGCAATTAGAAGCTGTCCGTGACATCGTCTTCGTCGTGAGGATAGAGGCAAAGCACGTGGTGCAAGAATGATGCTAAGAATCAAGATGGTGGAAATCAATCAGGATCTATCCATCCAGTAAATATTCACGAATCACAGTGCTGCGATAAAACTCAACATTTTAAGTTAAATTTTTAACTGTCTCTTGTGTTCTCGACATCGTTGACAAATATCATATCATGATTAATGATATCTGAAAACAATAATAACTGATTAATTGAAAAATAGATAGATCTATCTTATTTTAAACCAAATTCTATCTAAAAAGTTCACTGCATAATCTACCATGTGCGCCAAATTCTTCAAATATTCATCTGCAGAACGTCCAGAGATAACTTCCAGGTGATCCACTTTAGCCTCGTCCAAATAGAGTTATTATGAATTCGAAGCACGTAGATAAGCTACAAGAGTTTGCTTGATCGTGACTAGTTAATAGTTAGTTCTGCATACAGCCGCTAAATGCCGCTAGCTGACGGTCTGTGTATTTTCCCACTTAGTTCCATATATATCCGCTAAACGACGCTAGCTGACGGTCTATATTGTTACTGCAAACAACGGCAACCACTACCCTCACAGAAATTCGCTTTAGTGTAATGATATTATTTGTATTGTATACATATTAATTGTATTCTATATGTACTTTTATACATTTGGCTTTTTCATTTTTTTCATCTATGTAATCTGCTCTAAAAGGAGCGCGTATTGTTCAATAAAGTTTTGTAATTTGTAGTGTACACGGGTCAATTGAAAGGAGATTGCATTATGACTTACCATGAGGACAGTCTATCTAATGGGTCTTAGTTTTAAATTATAAAATAATAACAGTACTGGTGTGATCACCGGGACAGTCTTATATTTCATAATCCAACCTTCCTTTTTGACGTACGCGCACGGCACACCGTCAAAAACGAGCATACGTTATTAATAATTATTACTAATTAATTACTAAAGAGAACTGAGACAGACAATAAACTTTCAGATATTAATAATATGCACCAATCATTAACATTCACGATTGAAAGAGAAGAAAACAGTACCTTACCATTTTTAGACATGAAAATCATCACAACAAAAAGACATTTGTCATCCACATGGTATAATAAACCTACAGACACTGGTCTCATCATGAATTATCATGCCCTAACACCGAAGAAGTACAAACGTTCAGTTGTATCATTAAACTTACAAAAAAGAATTGAGTGTATATTGTCGTGAGAAATGAATTTCAATAAAACATATAAAAATTGGATGGTACTCAGCTTTAAATTCCGTAACCATCGGTCCGGTTGAATGAAAGAAACAATAGTGGGCTGCTTAGTATTAAAGTACTAAACTCACAAATGTCGGATTCCGGCGAAATTGAAAGTGGTGCTGAAAGCGGTAATATAGTTAAATATAC
>CM032664.1:4145179-4192058 GCA_019095985.1 Streblospio benedicti
ACATTTATCAGTTCGAAATTCATTATGTGTATTAAAAGTGTTGAAATTACAAGATCAAATAGTTTCTTTTCACTATTTTGATATTTTTCTATAGGTCAGGTTCACCGGGAAGCCGAAGAAGTGGTTCTCCAAGAAGTAGGTCAGGTTCTCCAGCAAGTGGAGCAGGTTCTCCCAAAAGTGGCGCGGGTTCTCCTCGCAGCCGGTCAGGGTCACCGCGAAGTAGATCGGGCTCTCCTAGAAGTAGGTCAGGGTCGCCAGCTAGCCGGCGTAGTGGATCCGGATCCCCCAGAAGTCGAAAGAGTGGATCTAGGAGTCCAAGGAGCAGGTCTGGGTCTCCGAGGAGCAGGTCGGGAACTCCGAGGAGTCGTTCTGGAACTCCGCTTAGTCGTGGATCAAGAAGTAGGTCAGGGACGCCAAGAAGTAGGTCGGGAACACCAAGAAGTAGGTCGGGAAGTCCCCCGCCAGCGGGAAGTCCGGGGACACCACAGAGAACACAGTCAGGTGAGCAGCAGCATTGTGTACAAGTATTTAATGTTCACATTTTATCTTTATACTGGTTTATGGCTACCAGTAAATTTTCTCTAGGAAAAGTAGGCATGAAAGTGTTTTTTTACCACAAAGAGTTCATTGCTATGTCAATTGCTGTCAATATAATATCTGAGACATTTGATGATGCAAAAAATGCTGAACCAGGTGTCTTAGAGATCCATTTCATGTTTTTCATAGAAAGAACTAATTTTAGATTAAAAAATAAGTGACAATTTCTATGGTTACAGACAGCGATTCTGGGAGTGATATTGGAAGAAAAAAGAAGAGGAAGATCAGTGCAAGTGATGATGATGAAACGCCAGCAGGTAAATATGCAAAAGGATTTTCTTTGTGTATAGTGTCGGTTTTTATAAGGGGTGCTGGCTCGTCATAACTTGGGGTGGACATGGCAGGATTTTTGACGGAAGAAATACTTTAGTACAGCTGGAAATAAAACTTCAACTTGCCATAGAAACTCTTAAATCATAAGTTTGCATGAAATTGTTTCTTTAAACTAAATAACACCATATATACCCTGAAATGAACATTTCCCCTAGTAGGACGAACGACGTGAATTTAAGTAATTCATTTAAACTCACCAACAAATCATTGCGACAACTCCAATAGACTTTTAATAGTTATTTAATTTAAAATTTGAAGAACAAAGTGGTGTTTTTTTACTGAGTCACACAGTCGTTATAAGGAGCAATTGACGATTGGACTGTTTTTTATATCTAATTGCTTGCTCCGTATTTGCTTAGTGACAGCCACGGCTGACGATTTGTTCGGCGATGCGTCTGATATCAGCTCTGACGATGACGCGGAACCTCCGCCAAAACCTCCGCCTGAAGAGGTCACCACCGAGGTCAGTAATAACCAAAACCACCACCAGAGGCACCACTGAGGTGACACTAACAACTTTGAGTGATGATGAAGCAGTATTTGTTATGCATTGTCGCAATGGTCTCCCTCAGTTCTCTACAACGTACCTTCTACCATATGAACATAGCTGAAGACAGCCGTCTACGTTTACTATATGAAGTGTCCTAACTTTTCATGTTACTCTATTGAAGATTAATGAATAACTTTATGTATGGTTTAGCCTTTGATGCTGAAGTAGTACGTGCTTCTACCATTGCAGCCTCGAATAAAGCCTAAATTAAGCTGAAATTTGCCATAATGGATGTCTGAATAGTGGTTCACTCTGACTCCTTTCGGGTGAATCAGACATTTATCTTGGTAAATTTCAGCTTATTTTAGGCTTAATATAGGCAGCAATCATCAGAATAAACGAGTAACCCACCAGTAAAAGGTTAAAACATGCTGCAGATGCACATGACTGTGATATTTCATGTTGTTTGGTAGGATCGTCCGATGATCGGTGAAGATGGCGAAGAAGAACCACAACCTGAGGAAATCCCCGAGACCAAAATAGAAGTGGAAATTCCAAAAATAAAAACAGATTTAGGATCACATGTTCATTTTGTGAAGCTTCCTAACTTTCTCAGTATGGAAACGAGGTAGCGATTGAATTTTTTGTCTTTCAAAGTTATGAATTTGTTTATTTCAGTTACAAATTTTAAAAATGTAAAAATTCTATACATTGTCAAGTAAACTTACCGTATGTGACTGTTCAAAAGTCCAACCTCATGTAAAGGCCCTTCCATAAATATAGGTTCATCAAAATATGAACTTTTGAAATTCCAATGTAAGTACACATTCAATTAGAAGCCCACCCCCTGAATTATTAGTTTTTCAACCTATAAGTCCATGGACATTTGGATAGGTGTTTATGGTATTACGATATTTGTTTTTACAAGTTACAACATATCATTATGTCGGATTGTCTGACTTTTAGGCCATACGACAAAAACACATATGAAGATGAAATTGAGGAAGATGACATTATGGATGAAGAAGGAAGAACAAGGCTTAAACTAAAGGTGCATTATTTCTGACCTGTCGATCGCGATTTTACAAAATCTGTAGTTCACACTTTTTGTAATTGAAAAGTATGCTAGAAAAAGTGGAATTTTTGATTTGATATTTATTGCATGATGGGATTTACTGTTTTGAACCTTTAATACTGTATAAGCGTGACAAGATTTGCTCATATCAGTATCAGTAGGTAAGACAAACTTACAGGGTGCAAAATATCGACAAGCGATTTCACAGACATGTTTTTATAAATGCTGTATTCCGTGAAGGTGGAGAATACAATGCGTTGGAGAAACAAGAAAGACGAGGACGGAAACGACGTTCTGGACGACTTTGGGCTCCCCATGAAAGAGAGCAATGCCCGGGTCGTGCGCTGGAGCGACGGGAGGTAATGGCCCCAGTATTGGTGTACAATTGTCGTCACAGCTCAAAACGGAGTTTACTTACATCATTCACTGTGATCAAGTGCAGGAAGTTAGTAAATTAACCTCTAATTGAAATCACTCGGAATATAGCCACAAGTGCTCTCAGTAGAGAAGTAATCTCATTTAGGAGGTTTTAAGTAGTCTCTTTGATGTTATAGAGAACTAAAAACAGCTCTAATCGTTGATGTGGTCTATTTATTGAGGTGGGTGCAACAATTGGGCGATACTATACCAGAATGTCCAACTATTCTCGCCAATTCTGCACTAAACAATATCACTATTTTATAGAAATCCGTTTTGATTTAAGGAAGTTGTGGGATAAAAGATGAGTGTGCCCTGTGTTTTGCAGCATGTCGCTGCACCTGGGCAACGAGATCTTCGACATCCACACGATGGCGCTGCAGGGCGACTTCAACCACCTGTTCATTCGGCAGGGCACCGGGCTGCAGGGCCAGGCCGTGTTCAAGACAAAGCTCACGTTCAGGTATACGATAGTTCAGCATGTATGGGCGCTAAATTATAGAATTCACTACCAGAAAGTAGTCCGGTTGTATGTGCGGGGGTTTCAGGGGGCAGAGCTCCCTGATATGTTGAAATATGTTGTAAAATATAGTCAACAATAATCATGATTAATGTTAATACTAATGGTGATTAGCAAACTAATGAATATTGATAATAGTATTATACAATCATAATATTAAATAAAATGTTTGGTAGTGAATTCTATAATTGTTCCTGTATGGCAATCTCTTACACTGTGCAATGTGTACATGTGTGTGAGTTACGATATCTACCCTCTTCAAACCAAACTCACCTTTAGGTACAGGATGCACAATGTCCACTCAAGGGCCGTGCGTCATACATGACTGGTCCAGTGGCAATTTGAATAGTTCATAGATAAAAATAAATGAATGGTGCGTAGAATTAGTGTACAAAAGTAGGCACAGTTGACGACAACGTCTAGAGGCCAGTATGCTGACAGGTACAGTCTATGGGGTATGGGATCATTTGTTCTAAATAAATTCTTGCACGTAACGTCGTTTGACACCTGAAGTTCTGATTGGCTTAAGTCTTGAATCCAGGAAAAATGTAGTGTTTGGATGAGGGGTTATTTTCAATATCTTTGGTTTGACTGTGGATTGAAATGGATGAGGATGGCATATTTCAGGGTCTGTAGATTCCCAAGAAATTTAAGAAAGAAAAAAAAAGCGAGCCTAGGGAAAAGTTTGGGATATTGTTTTTACATTTCCTTGGTCATCCTGATAGAACTGTAAAACTATACTATTGTTTCAATGAACATTGTAAAGTTTTTATTACAAAATACGTACATTGTATTCTTAGCTCACCTGTTGTGAAACAGCATGTGAGCTTTTGTGATCACCTTTCGTCCGTCGTCCATCTGTCCGTCAACAATTCATATTTTTCTAAATAACTTCTTCATTTTTCATTTGATTATCACCAAACTTGCACACAACTTATTTGCCTGTCACATAATGATATCATATTTGAATCATAACGCTGTTGTTTTTTATTTCCAGGCCGCACTCCACAGATTCGCTGACCCACAGAAAGATGACAATGTCACTGGCCGACAAGAGTACCAAGACCCAGAAAGTCAAGGTCGTGCCCATCATTGGCAAAGACCCTGAGGCACACAGAAGCGAGATGATCAAGGTTAGTGCAGTCGCTCTCGCATGTTAGGTTCAATGAACTGTTTTCAATTGCTTCATTCAAGATCTTGAATGTGATGCGTTTGATTATTCTTCATTGATAGATTAATTACTGTATACCAGTGGTTTCCTATGTTTTACACGATCCTTTTTAAGTGAAGCATACTTTGATAGCTTTTATTCCTCTCGGATCTCCGTCAGTCTGCCATCTATTCATAACAATAGTTGTTCTGTGTTCAAAAATCTTGAGCAGATGAATCATCAACGTATGTTACGTTGAATGAACTCGTTTATCTGTGGATATTTTAGAGTTCTTATTTTACATTGCCTCTAGACATTGAATGTTGTGCCCTAGATCTTTGTCAATGGATTAATTACACTGAAACAGTGATAATGTGCGCAACATGAAACATGAATTCTAATTCAAACACATTGCAAAGAATTCAGTCATAAATAGTGTCAACTATAGTTTTAAAATCTTGTTTTCTTTCAAACCTATTGACCAGCCATATGGTGTAAACTAAATTCAATACTTGAACGGCAGCAGGTCCTCTCATTATTGTTGGGGTTTTACGTCGTATCTACTGGTGAAATGCTGGTCGAAAAAGAAAATTCTGAATTTGAATTTATAAAAGAAAAATAATTAAAAAAAAGATACTAATATTTTTTTTTTTTATTATTTGTGCTCAGAAAGAAGAGGAGCGACTGCGCGCGTCGATCCGTCGCGAGAGTCAGCAGAGACGTGTGCGGGAGAAAGCTCATAACCGCGGCCTCAACGCTAACTACCTAGAAGGTAACATAGCATCTATTCTTTTCTATTGAAGCGTCATATTAAGTAGGTTTTAGGAGGTTATTATTTGTTATGGCCTAGGGGAGGGGAGTATGAACAAATTAAATTATTCAAAGAATTTGTTGGATACCAATAGAAACCAATACCTTGTCATTTTGGCGAGACTTTCGTTGTTTTCGCAACAACTTCTTTGGGCCGAATGAAAATCTCAGAGTCACATGATCACCATGGTGGCGGCAGTCATGTGACAGTATACGAGCTGTCACATGACTGCCGCCACCATGATGGTCATGTGACTTGAGATTTTCATTAGGCCCGAAGAAGAAGTTGCGAAAACAACAAAAGTCTCGCCAAAATGACATGGTATTGGTTTCTATGGGTATCCATCAAATTCTTTGAATCATGAATAAAGAAACCCAGGATGATCTAAATATACATTCAAATTAAATTATGTTATGATGAGCTCTAACCTAAATCTGTTTGAAAAATACCCCCCCTTACAAGTTTTGGGATGGCCCCTACAAGTGCACCCCAGATTGTCATATGTAAAAAATCAAATTATGCAAAATATGCAATGAAACATACATTTGCTGGTAAGATTTTCCAGAGATCAAGCAATGTAAAAATCTACTGTAGATGAGGATGATGAAGATGACGAGAATGTGGTTTCCATATCGGCTCTTAAAGGCCAGGCCAAGAAAAATAGTGCCGGCGCAAAACGTAAGTGTTTCATGTATATAATCTCTCCTTTTACATTCAACATCACATTTTAGGTCTCATTTATTACTTTATTTGTTCGTTTATTACAGTTATTGATGAGGTGCATTTTATTTGCACTTTGAATAATTTCATCAATTTTGCTCTCAACTTTTTCATTTGGATAATTTGTTGTTAGTTTCAAAAGTAATTTTGTATTTGATATTATAGTGAAGATTCATCTATCCTGGTATATGTACATAGATATACAGTTTATTACTTTAAACCAAATGAATTATACAAGAAAAACCTTGTAAGCTTTCACCCATCAAGAAAGCTTACAAGGTTTTCTTGTATAATTCATTTGGTTTAAAGTAATAAACTGTATATTTATATAATTAAATTTTGTAATTTGTATTTATTATCAATGATGTTTCACCCCTCTGCAATTGTTTTATCTATTATTTACTAAGAATCAGTGATACTCTTGTTCATCATGTGATGATATAATCTTCAATACTGCAGGTGAGGCCATCTACAGCAGTGACAGTGACGATTCCTCCATGTCTGATGACGGCAAAGCGCGCCGACTGACAAAGGCTAAACAGCTGAAGGACGATGACAGTGATGAGGTATAAGGAGTCAAGAAATCCCACACCCCGAATTTTTATGGCCTTATTTCTCACATCTTACAAATTTTTGGCCTTTTTTTTTCTCACATCCCACAAATTTTAAGACTTTTTCCCCACTTCCCACTTCCTTGAAATCCTGCATCCCTCTTTTTGCGGCTTTTTTTCCTACTTTTATAAACCCGCCCCAACATTCAAACAACAACGTATTCCAACATAATTAAAAATTTTGGCAACTTTCCGTTTTAAAGAAATTACAAAACCTAATGTAAAGAGTATGCTGTCTGACTTGACAGCGCCTAGTTGCCAGCGCTCATGTAATTTGCGCATGCACCTGCAGCACCTAGTTTTCTTCTTTACTACACAATATCAGAGAATGTACTTTGTGTTTTGTGCTCCAGGATGAGAAGAAGGGGTCTGGATCTGAGTCTGGATCTCACCACAGCGGCTCTCCCCGACGTGGCGGCTCCGTGTCTCCAGCGCGGTCCGGATCCGGGTCTCCGGCCAGCAAGCGGTCAGCCTCGCCCGGCTCTGGCTCCGATGTGGGAGGCTCCGCGCCCAAACGCAAGCGGATAGAGGATAGTGACAGTGACTAGTGGCTGGCTGGTGTGAAAAACCCAACTGTGACTGTGGTTGTTGCTTTAGTTTTTTTTTTTAAACTGGAAGCAAAATGTTGATGAATGTACAAGTATTTTTTTTTGCCTGTGTGGAGACTGCGAGGTCATGCAATTGTGTTCCGAAGTTGAATTTTTTTTATCCGACCGTAATATAATGAATTGTATTATGTTGTACACACCCACGATGGGCATTTAGGTTGAAAATTTGACTATTTTGTGGGTGGTTCTTACATGAATATTGAAATTTCATATTGAAATGTGGAATTGCAGTCGTTTAGATTTTATGATACAAAATGTGAGTAGGCCCTTGGATGGTTGTATACATTATTTGAAGTTGGGTTTACTTATTCTTGAGAGGATAAAAATCATCTTTCAAAATTTGTTAGGCTTATTTATGTCTTCTGTGACTGATTATTATTATGCAGTAATTACTTGAAAACTGGTTTTAAACAATCAATATATTCAATTTGAAGGGCGTGCATGTTCACTTCACGTACAAAAGGTGTGTGGATCTGTTTTTCATGGAGACTAAACAAATTACTCATTCATAACCATTATTTTAAATTGGGTGTCAATGAAATGAATTGGGAAGTCTAGAATATTTAAGCATTCAGAATGATTTACATGAAGTTATAAATTTATGCAAGTGACTGGTATGCTGTCCCAACTACCGTATTTCCGCATTTTGTAGCCTCCCCTCAAATAGACGCCAGGTTAGACCCAATTTTAAATCAATTAATGCCTCCCTCATATCAACACCTATTCAAGGCCGGCGCCTATCAAAGAGAATACCACCAGCAGCAAGTTGATTGTTGGCGGCAATGTTTCTAACCCACCTGTGGTATTTTGCTTTAACTTTGTTGCTCCCACTCCAAATTTGACATTTTAAAGCCAAGAACATCGTGGATATAACTATCTAAACCAATATATGAATATTTATATATTTACCAAAAAGAAATAATGTTCATTACGTGAAGAGTGGACTCACACAGTAATACCTGTAATTATACACTTGGGAGCAAGTGGCGGTGTTTATTTGAAGTTACTTGAGTGAGATACAGTGGCTTCCTCAGGTGTGTCTAACTCAAGTTGGTCAAACTGTTTTGTGTTAATTAACGCCTCCTTCAAATAGACTCCCTCATTTAAACGCCTACGCTAGACAAGTTTTGAAAACAATAAACGCCTAGGCTACAAAACGGGGAAATACAGTATACCAATTGTACCTATGTACTCTATTTAATGTTTGAATATGGAGTGTTTTATTTGATTTATCAGATGTCTATTAAAATGTTATGAAGATCATTGTGATTATGTAGGACATTGCATTTATATTATACACCCGTAAATAGTATATTTCAAATGTTAGTAACTATCAAATTGCATAAATGTTATGCACACCCAAAATGTCAAGTGACTATAAAATAAAAAAGTAATGCATTGGGATATAATTTTTGTTTAAATGAATCACCCACTAATACACAATCATGACAGACGACTACTACACCATACGCTTACTCTGTGCAATACATTTTTGGTCACTCCATACATAACATATCAGAAAGGTAAAATGGGAAGCTATCCCAGGACACCAAAATCAAGCAGATCTAATGCTTAATTTGGCTGTTTGAGCAATTATTTTGGCCCCAGCTTGATGTAGGTAAAATCGCACCACCAATGAGATTAACAAATCTTAAAAATTATCTCAGAAATGAGTGTTACTCGTAACTTGATGTATGAGTAGCTGACATATTTGATTATTTTTGTAAGTTGAATGTCTATCATGAAGAAAAAAAGTATTTGAGGGCCTAGGCAAGTCTAACATTTGTGTATGCCTCCTGCCATTTTGTTTTAGTTCAGTTCACAAGGAGAGTAAAGCGAGATACTATCTTTGCTTCCTTACAGTGTCCGAGCCTGACAGAGGATCTAGATCTCAGATCTAGACTAGATCCAACTGTCAGAAACTGAAAAAAAATGATCTAGGTCTAATCTTAACTGAATTCAGCAAAATTTATCCATATTTTATTATTCTAGATATAATAGGTCTAATTGGATCACATCTAGCATAGCTACTGTCAGGACAGTTTGTGTAACCGTTGTTGCAAACTGAAATTTAATTCAACAACACTATGGAGAAAGATCCCACGTGCCATGCGTTTACCGCTAAGCTGGGAATGTCGCAACTAAGAGAGAAAAATATATGGTGGCATCGTTAATTTCTAAACTTTACATCAGATGGCAGCACCTGATGGTCTTGAATTTGTTTGGTGGCGCCTCCTATTGCATTTCTTAGAACTAATTAATCGGCGCGCCATTTTATGGTACATAACTGAACTATGATATATCTGTGGCTGAGTGGTTAGCGGGTTGGCCTGCGAAACGAAATGTTGCGAGTTCGACTCCCTAAGGGTACATTTACAATTTGGTGGCCGAATGGTTAGAGCACTGGCCTTCGGACATGGAGGTTGCAAGTTCGAATCCACAGCAGCTCTTGATATATTTCACATACATAGTATTCATAAAAATATATAAAAGTATTAATAACGTATTATAAAAGATAGAACTAACATCTTTTTTATTCACATTTTAATTAAATATTTTCAACCTTGCGGTCATCATCAGAATATAATGTAAAATGAACCAACTTAAATTACAAAAGAGTACTGTTTTCAATATTACATGAATATAATACAGAACATGAATCAAAACATAACAACACAAGGATTAAGAGATCAGCAGGTGCTGACAACATCTAAATCTTGATGGTCAGGGCCCTGCTCTTGTATTCCCCCTTGGTGTTGATCATTGGTTTTATTTCCTCAATGTACAGTGCCTCCAAAGTCAGTAGATGTGCTTCCCCCGTGAAGTGCTTTTCATGATCTCTACATACTCTTCTGTGAGTGTGGTGTTACACTGTGCCAAATGGCTCTTCATCGGACCTGTATTCCTGCAGTGCTCTCGGAAGCGGGTGTGGAGATGTTGGCTAGTCTGTCCGACATAGCTCACTTCACAGAGAGGACATGTTATTTTGTTCACCACTCCGCTTCTCATCATTTTCTCAACAGGTGGTTTGAGGGATGACAGGGTTGTTTTTAATTTCCTGAGAGTCATTATTATTGTATACGGTGCATTGGTACGATGCAGGGCACTAGCATATTCCTCCGTGCATTTTCCTCTATACTGTATGAGGAGAGGAATTTTCCTGGTTTGGTTATTGTCTTCTATATTAGAATTATCTTTCTTTTGATGTTGTGATTGTTGTTCTTCAATGATTTTATTCATAGTGTCTTTAATTATTGGATCATAGAAGTTTGGTGGATATTGATTTCTTTCTAAAACTTGTTTTGCTTTCTCTATTAAAGTCCCACCAATGATGAGAGTAGAGGAAGATCTTAGAAATTACCTTGGTGTTGAGGGTAACTTGGTTTATAAGTAGCTGCCATATTTGAATTCTTTTTGTAAGTTTAATGTCTATTATGAAGGGGGAAAGGTATATGTGGGCTTAGGCAAGTACAACAGGCATGGTCAGACATATGTGGCCGTTTGGCTCTAAGGCCACATAATTATTGTGCAGTGATTTTCTGACTATCATCAGTGCATCGGCTACGCATTATATAGTACTGTTAATTCTTGTATACGTAACTAAGATAATTTCAGATTCACAACAGGAAGCCAGCTCTCCGTAGGCCCTCTAGGGCAAGAGGACCTCCAGTTCGCTATGGTGATTTTAATTGTCAGGCCAATTCAGTTCAGGTTTTGGACTGGAAACTTAGAGTGAATGCACTGATTGATCTCTTACCAGATTTTCCTTTCCAGTATGTAGAAATTTTGAATGCAATAATCTTTATTATTATGTACTAATGGTGTGAATGTGTAACTCATATTTTATCTCTAATTGATATGCATTATTTCAAGTAGCCAAATCATAATGATTGATTTTCTCATTATTTTACTTTGAGTTGTGATATTTGAAATATATCATTCATTTTTACAATTTATATGTTCGCACTTGATTTAGGTTGCTGATATGAAAGATTTGTGTGGTTCATCATCTCTCTGGTGATGCTTAATCATATTCGGTTTTGGTGTTTTCCACCAACTGGTACATACAAATGTGGGCCACAAATGTGTGTGCTGTAGGATTTTTGTGTGTGCAACAAAGAAAACAGTTTTCTGACCTTAACGAATGTTTAGATAAAGTTTGCGAGAAACTGTACATGTAGGGGAAAAAACAGTTTAAAGGAAGAGTGAGCGTATAGATCTAGTACCCTCCAGCAATGTTATGAACATTTGGCGCCCATTGCCGAAACGGTCAATTCACCCATGATCGCTGCAGCAAAAATGACACTATTATTGGCGACAATAGCGGGTTCTCGGAACCCTGCACGCGTAGTCTGTATAAATACAACTAAGTCCCAGTCAACGCTCAGGTGACTAGGCGTAAAATCACAAATGTTCCCATTACCATCCAACTCCAATGGTTTGGCAGGGTAGCTAAGGAACTTGAACGTTGAATCCTCCAAAAATATGGATGTGTATAACTGATCATAAGCTGGACATTTCTAATGAAGTACCTCACATACGCGGTATATCGCCCCCTATCGGGATCACCTCTATGTGAGCAGACCACATCTATAAAACAACCATGTTTTCACAGTCACTCGCCATCCAAAAGGAGAAAACCTCTCTACTGAGACAGCTTACAAATCTACAAACCGCCTTCATTATACATGATTTCCCACAAGACTAAGTTATGACCTCACTTCATAACTTGGTCGCCCCACATCGTACATAGTCGGCGTACAGTTGAGAATTAGTGCCGAGATAATGGACTAATGCAGGTTTCAAATACATATGGATGAAATTAGTGTATTTTTGGATATAATCTGTGTAGCTGTGTAGACTTGCAATGTTTACAAAATTATTTGCTGAAAGCCATTTGTTCATATTGCAACGTGTTAGATAAGGATGGTCTGAAACTACATGGCCAACTAAATATGTGCAGGATATTCAGCTTGTGGGTGGCGCTTTTATGGGTGCTAGATGCACACACACGTTAACTATTGCAGTACTGTGGATTTAAATTATGAATATGGAGAATTCGTATAGCATACTTATTTTTTATTGGGGAATATTGTGGACTGGACTTGTTGATGGTGAGGATTTATGGTCAAAGGACTAATACTGATTTGACTAATGAGAAGTTTTGGGTGAATCATTTTTGTTCCATGTACATGGTTTTAGTTACGTTCTGTGTAGAATAAATGTAAATATCATAAAAGTTTATTATAAAGGTTAAATTATCTCTCTTGTTTTCTTTGATTTTATACCATATTAGGGACCATTCAGTATTTATGACAGGGTGGGGTAGGAGGATTTTAGGACGGGCCATGAACTTTTGTCACAATGTTTTGAGGGGAGCTATCAATTTTTTCACACACTTTTCAAGGGGGGTGGGGGCTATCAATTTTTTCACATAAGATTTACCCCTATTTCTTTAGAGATTCTGTACTAAAATTTACTGTTTTTTATATTATGGATATCCATCAAATAGGGTTTTAGTTAACCGACAATGAATGCATTAACTGTTGGGGGCGGGTGTGTGTGTGTGGGGGGGGGTATCAATTTTTGTCACATGAAATTGAGGGGGGGTATCAATTTTTTCACAGAGGTTTGAGGGGGGGCTATTAATTTTTTCACAGCAATTTTGGAAAATCCTCCTACCCCACCCTGTCACAAATACTGAATGGTCCCTTAGTATATTTCTACTGTCCATACCCGGGGATTTCCTTCGATAAACTTATGACATACTGTTATATGTAAGCGATGGGAGATAATCATCAAAATCCTAGTACATGTATTCTATGTATGCAATCTTGGCCAACTTTCTGAACTGTAAGTGTGAGAGCACAGAAAGGGGTTTTCATTTAAATTGAGTCAATTTTGTCTGGTTTGTAGAGTCTAGCTGTTGGATATAAACAGATATCATATATTGTTTGGAGGAAAAACTCAGCACTTTATTGTTGCAGTAGATATTTTTTTATGCAAAAGAATTAGCTGGATTTGCAACATTTCAGCTTACATTGAAATTCAATAAATGTACATTTAAAAACTCATACATTGTATTCTAGAAATTCTACATGAGAAATGATAGCACATTTGACTAAAATGAAAGAAATATATATCTATTTTTACATCAAATAAGCAGATAACCTTGCCACAGCAAAGTATGGTCTATCAAATGTCATAGATAGATGTATATCTAATGATGACCTTCTCGGGAGAAGATGGAGCAAGTAACGCTGCCAGCATAATAACTATCTACGCCAATTACCCCAGTCAACTTTTTGGTTGCAGCATTGGCAAAACTCGCAATATTCCGGATCAACTTCCGACTCGAAGAATCTCCGAAAGGGATATCATTATGAAATTAATGAACTCTCTGATATTTCATAAATGGTACATTTGTGAACATATTAGAGCAAGATGGTTTGTTGATGAGTTTAGAATATATCTACAATATAACATAGATGTTAAGTGATATCTTGTATGTCACATTTCCTTCACTACAGTTTGGACTTATGCCTGTTTTGTGTACGTACAGCAGACCATATCATAGGCCGATGTATATTCTTCTTGTACATAGGCGCCGTACCCCAGTCCATTAACAGATATACCACTGCTAAACAATGTAATTTCTTCAATATATTCCGCACAGAAGACGGCACTGGCTTTTTGTGCACACGTGTGTGTGTCTGTGTCTGTGTGAGTCTGTGTGAGTCTGTGTCTGTGTGTCTGTATTTGTCTCTGTGAGTCTGAGTCTGTGTGATTTTTTTCTGTTTTCATTTTTAGAATATATCTTTTAATCGTCCTGTGATCATCTGGTTGATTTTGTACCGGGTCGCATGTAATGCAAATGTTACCAGTTACTGGCAGCAGATGTCAAAACACAAATGAAAAGAACTCACCTTGCCTTCCTTCTTCTTTGCATTGAACTTTCGCATGATCTCATTCAGAGCGTGTACCTTGATATAAAAAAATATATTCATTGACAGAGCATATATTTATAACATGATGTATATAAAGTTTTACTACTCAATTATCAAATTACTGATCTGCAGCGTTTAAAGTTAAACAGTGACACTCTCATAAATATACAGTCTATTTTGAACCAAAGGATAATATACACAAGAAAACTTGTAAGCTTTCACCCGTACTTTGGGCATTCTCAGACTGTTCCACGTGCCATACAATTGATACTTAATTCATTTAAAGGCAAGGCCAAGCATACGAGTTTCATTCTCGGTAAGTTAAAATTGAAATCATGTACATTTCACCCATATGCTGAATGTCATAATAAGCCGGACATTGTAACAAATATATGTAATCTTCGATCAACACTGAGCTAACAAAAACAAGTCCTTTCGGACAAAGGTATCTGCCCATCCTGGTTGTTTGATTGGAGCTATTCCAGCTGGACACGTATCACGTTGACCACTTACCCTGGCCTGCCTGTAGGTGGCCACTTCTCTGATCAGCTCTTTGAGCGCCGCGTCCTCGTCCTGCACGGGCGCATCCTCCTGTCCGGCCACAAACACGGTGGCGACGGCGCACAGAGCAAACAGCAGAGTCCACGACAACTTCATTGTGACTGCAATGGAAGGAATACGTGTCTAGTAGGGTTTGCAGGGCGGATTTTACAAACACACGAATTTCCTAGCTTCCGGTGACATGCTTGAAGTGTAAAAAAAATAAAGTTAATTGTAGAGTTCACTACCAAAAATAGTCTTAAAAGCCTAAGGCACAACCGGTATTCCGCACAGGTTGGCCGTACGGCTTTATTTTCACGCGTGCGGTGGTATAACGGCAGGTAATTTTACGTACTGCTGCCGAGCTGGCTTTGTACTGCCTGCCAACAGTCAGGCCACCGGACACTGACGCATAGAGATTACACGGTAACAATGGTATTTACCTATAGTATTTACCTATGTCTCTAGTTAGTATATAAGCTCAATCAGGAATCACTCATTTATTCCTGGCTCAATGTAAAATACTTCTTATGTGATACTAAATATGTATACCAAATCCATTAAAAACATAATTGTATATAAGTCATAAAATTATTCACTAAGAATATTGTTATTGGGGATTAAAAACAAACAAGTCTGCTGTTGTGATACTAAATATGATCATATGATGACCTGGGGGAAGTTTACTGTGGATGGCCTGCATTTATAAGGTCCAAAGGTCTGTTTTGTTTGCTTCATCAATTAAATCTTGGAAGAATAAGGCATTCTTTGAAGTCACCCTTTTCTATTGGCTGCTATCTTTTTACATTTATTTATTATTGACTATGATTAATCATTAATTACCAATAATTAATAATAAATGATCGATAATTGACCCATGAAGATAAAAAAAATAATCGTTCCAATTAATCAAACCAAATTCCAAGCTTCAACATCCAACCAATAGGACATTTCAGAGACACTTTAACCAGACAAATAGGCGAAGGGATCAGAATAAACAGCACCAAATCAAATGATGGATACTTTAAAAATGAACAGCAAATCAGAGGTCCACCAAGGAGTAGGTGCAAGAATAGGTCTTACAATAGGATTGCAATAATTCATTTCGTCTAACTTCAGAATCTATACTATTTTAACCCTTTATAAACAAAGCAACCTAATGTTTCTGTATGTCAACTTCATGAATACATTAATTTCTGAAGTCACCCTTTTATAATTCACCTCAATCAATTAGTCATAAATTTTGCTGAATCATATACTATGCTCATAATATAATAATTACATATAGGTATTTTTACTATTAGATATAAAACTCAAATATTAGATAATATCTTGCTTTTATAACCTACAATCAAATAACTAGATTTATTATCACTGGCATTAGTCACAAAAACAGTAAACAATGTCCTAGCGCCGTCACCTGCACAGTTAGAGCGAAAAATACGCACAGTTTAGCAGAAAAGCGTAACATTAGATCGCCTTCTGATAAATTAAATAACTTGACTTGTGAAACAATCATAAGCACACGTACCTGGAAAGTAACTTCAGCGTTTGGTAGAAACTGGCGACTTCTGCGAAGCTGGTAGAACGTGGCTGGTTGTTGGAGTCGCGGGGCGGCTCCGTCTTTTATAGGGCCGGGCAGCGGAAATCGTGACAACCAGCCTCCAGTCCAATAAACTCGAATTACAAAGAGGTGAGTGAGTCGCATGAGGTTAGCGGCACTTAGCCCGATTCATCTTCGTGGTCATTTTGGGAGAGAACAAAACGCTTTTGTGTATTTTGCTGGATAACGGATGAAGCTGGTGTCATTTCGAGCGCCATGCATCGGGGACGTGCATTCTAGGGAACCAGCGTAGCATAAACAATCTGACCAGTAAAACCTGTGAAGATACCAACTGGGAAAATCTTGGGATGTGGAACTGATTGGATAAAAATGAAGCTGATTGTATTTATAAATAACGTCCTCATATGGTGTGAACATATGTGTGGGGATCAAAGTTTATCAGGCTTTAACTGGTTACGCGGTAAGATTTGCAAATATAAGGGTGTCTTCAAATCAAGACCCATCGTGGGTTTCACACCTTTCCCATTCACTCAGTCTTCAAATTCCGATGTTCATGGTATAGATGTATCAAACATCTAAAACTAGGACCCAGTGATATAATATTAAGAGGCTCGAAAAGGAAACCTATAAAAATGGCACATCCATAATAACCAACTGTATTAGAGATAACCCCCCCCGGGAGTATTCACAGACTATAAATAATGTTTCATTTGTACTATATTGTATGTGCAAATTATATCATGTATATTCTTTAATGAATCGCGAATAACTCAGTTTTATCTTTACCAGCAAATAGTGGACATTAAATTAGAAAACAAATTAGAAAACATTACACCCCCCCCCCAATCCCCCTCACCCCCGAGGGAGCGCCATGCACCAGTGACGTGTGCATTCCAGGGCACCAGCGTTGCATAAACAAACTGAAAACAACTCCACGTTTATATATTATTAGCATCTCACAGTGTTGATTTGAGACGCAAATTCCACGCTGACAACCTTGACTGACCCACGGTGATTGTCCGCCTAAATCCTGCCTTAAGAATTAGGGGTGATGTTGGGCCTACATGTTCGGTGCGTGTTGTAACTCTGCAAAAGTGGAACAGTGTCCTCTTTTTTCTTGACCACCCTTCCCCCCCTTCCCCCCCAAAAAAAGTGGAAATATTAGATATGTGACAGAGTTGAATAATATCTACACAGTGTTTCGTGATATCTATTCAAATATTACTTATATATGCAGTAAAATATTATCATTATTATACACGAGGAATGTAAATCATAATATTACAGTGTGAATTCTAATGTGTATCATTGTAATGCCACATCTTAATGCTAAATAGTGGAATTCTGATATGAAAAGTTTTAGCACACGCGTTAACATCATAGATCCATAAAAAATAAATGTGGAATATCCAAAACTTTACCGAAACCCCCTCCTCCGCGGAGCGAGACGAGGTGTACAACATCCCTTAGGGCAGGGGGGGGGGGCAAGTTGAAAGAAAAATATATAAGATCTTTTCAGATCAACTTAACTTTTTTGGCATCAGTCATTCTTCTATATCTCATTCTTAGGGTGTTATAAAAGTTCCAGTTCAGAGGGCCGTAGCACGCACCTTAAGAGTGGTCCGACAAAATGAGCGCCGTAGGCGTGAAAACGGTGACATACTAGCGGGGTCTGGGGGTAAGCACCCGCAGAAAGAAATTTGAATTTACAACATAAATGGTGCCATTTGACAGCTATTTATTCAAACAAATTACTTTTTATAACCACTCCGAGATGGGCAATAATGGAGGTCTCGGTATCGTACGTTTTTTCGTGTTCTTCGGCTTTTACAAGTGAAAAATAATAATACCTGAGCGTCAAATTAAAGTCCATCCTGCATTCAAATTCCACTAACATATTTGAACTCTAACAGTCATTAAATTTGATTTAGTTTTGTTCTATATGTGAACCGAACCTAGCATGTGTCCCACATAGCATATGTGAGGATCGCCACGGTGTTGTTCCACATTGTCCTTACTCCCACATATTGTTCTATATCTTTTAAACAACCCAACATGTCTTAGATTTAAAGCTTGCCCCGTATAAAAGACGTATTTATTAAATGAATCAGAAATTAGAAGTTGCAGGTAAATAAAACTCTCTCCCGTGTTAATGAAGGGAAACTTGCCATATTTTGACACAAAATCTATGTGCTTCAAGTCTATCAATTGTCCTATTTGTGAAACAGAACTAATTATATACAATGTATACTATATACGCTTGTCCACAACATACTGGATGGAGATGAGATTTTGATAGATAGTAAAGATATACAAGCACTTTAGTTTGACCATGTTGTTGCATTTTTTCCAATGTGCTTTTCCAAGAAGGTCCTCAGTGAGAGTATTGTCTAGATACTACATGTACAAACCTGTGTAATATTTCTGTAAAAAAAAGAGACATTAATGTAACTGGTTAGTTAAGTAAAATTAGATTTTCTCATATTTGAATAAAAAATTATAAAAAATGTAATCAAAGTCAATCATTGTTTTTGTCAAAGGACTGCCCCAAATGCAATCATTTTTACTTCATTTTTTCAACAAATTTCTGGGGGGAATGCCCCCCAGAGCCCCCTGATGGACTTCGTGCTTCACTGCACGGCACTCCCTGCAGTGCCTTCGGCACTGTTTTTCAAAATGTAGTTGTGCATACACATCAACAAAATCCTGCCTACGCCACTGCTGTGGGAGTAACACTATGATACTCCCAACATGTCCTGTTACCACAATTTACACAAACAGAAGTAAAGCCTTTGAGGGCGGGTTTGAGGTGTTAGTTGTATAGCAGTACCACTGCGAAAATGCTTCTAAATCAATCGTCATTAATGTTTCATATACACCATATGACCAATTTAGCAAAAATAAAATGTCCTGTTACCCCCACCATCTAGTGGATATGTGTTACTCCCACCAATTACTGGACATTTGGTTACTCCCACTTCTACGCATTCTGATATACCATTATTTTTTTAACAGTAATGTTTTGGGGTTTTTTGGGTTTTTTAAGTATTGAGCCTGGAATAAGAAAGTAATACTTCTTAAAGTTCATATACTTTCTTCATATCAACAGCTATCATAAAGTACAAATATATAACTCAATATTTTGACAACTGTTTGATTTTAAAACCTGATATTTATAATACAAGATGTTATTTAGATGTCGTGTTACCCCCAACCATGCCTAGTTACCACCATAACTTACACAAACACAAATTAAGCGTTTGACGGTAGATTTGAGGTGTTCGAAGTTGTATAACATTGTTGTCTAGCCCCTGCTAGAAAATTATGAAAATACAAACTAAATTTAAAAAATTGGATATTTTGCAGAAAAGTGGAAACAATACCGTGACCACTCTCATACAATCAAATGAACCCTGTTACAAACAAAGCATTCTCACGTGACCTTAATAAAAGTCATCATCATGAACTGCTAGGACTGATCGAGCTGCCGTCCTTACTATATACAGGATTCCCCTGCATACCGCAACTTCTATAATAATTTACCTTTCTCACAGGGCACTAAGTCTTTATTGATGAGAATAGTCACATACATGTGAAACTTGTTGCGGATATGAGGGAATCCTTCTTTCTCTGTATAGAATACGGTCAGCCCATAGTTCAGTCAATTTTGTGATGCTGTTTATGTCGTTGTTGATGGTAATATTTATTCTAAGTTCGTTGAAGTCTTTTAGTACTATATCAATCCATGTTGTTTTTGGTCTTCCCATTTTATTCTTTCTTATTCGATATTGTTGTTGACTGGTATATAGCAAATGGATTCATTTTATATACCTATTCTTTCTTCTTTTGCTTATTGAAGTTATTCCAACCCAAAGAAAAAGACATATATATATTTCCTTATATTTACTTAAAGTTCGGCACAACAGTGCCCTTGTATATGTATATGAAAATAATGAATAAAGAAGACATCAGTATATAGAAACAAGTCAGAATAACAACCAATGAATAGAGTGATATAGTAGCGATGTATAAGGTACAAAAGAATATTAGAGTCTATAATATTGTGTAATCAAATAAGTTGATATAATAATAACAATTAAGTATGTGTATAATCCTCTGTATAACAATAATGTCATGATATAGCAGATTTGATTTTGACAAGGGCACGGTTGTGCCGAAATTTAAATAAATATAAGGAAATATATATGTTTTTTTGTTTTTGTTTTTTTTTGTTTTTTTTTTTTGTTGGAATAAGCAAAAGAAGAAAGAATACGTATATAAAATATATTCTTTCTTAGTTTGATGGCTTCATCGAAGGGTATTCTGGCTGATGTTTCTGCCGTTAATCTCATTAGCTGTCAAACCATGGCAGTCTCTTTTTGTTTGTATTGTTTTACTTAGTTTGTTTTGGTTGGTGATTTCATAAATGGCATCATTTTTGATAATTTTGGGGTATGTTATTCCTATTGCATAAATGTGAGGGAGCAACCATCATTAATTGTATACCAAGGGGCGGTCATTTGGTGTGGGCGGGTGCTCAATTTTCTTTGGTCACAAAAGGGAGGGCGTTCAATTTTATTTCAAAGTGAGTGGGAGGGCACTCAATTATCAAACTGAAAAAGTAATATTTTACGCACTTTTGTTGCAAATTGATGCATTCCTGCAATATGCATGTTTTTGGATTTAACTGTATTGTAATGTCAGCAAGTCAAATAGATTGCTAAATATGTATTCATTGACCATTGGCAGTGAATGATTCATTGCAATACACTTAAAAAAGTTCTCAAGGAATCTGTCCAATATCAAACTTTATAATACGAAAGTATGTCACTGTTCATATATATGTGTGTGGGGGGGGGGGGGGGGGATACCAAATGACTGCCCCACCCCACCCATGTACAATTAATGATGATCGCTCCCTGAGAGATTGCAGAACCCTCATTGACCATTGTCGGGAAGTTCCTGTTGCAGTTTATCGAGTGCTTATCACGTAATTACGTTATTACATAATGAATTCTTGAAATAAAAATATGGTCTGACAAATCTCTGAGTGTCGGAGCAGGAAGCGACGGCCCTGTAAACACAATGTAAACAGCCGGTACCAAACAGCCTGTCTACCATCATTCAACCCGCGAAGGGCTAGTTATAAAACCGTAAAAATCAGCACTTCAGAGCATGTATTTCATGTTCATATACCATGTTTACAGTGATTGTCGTTTATACAGGATAAGTCTAGAATAACAAAATGGTTAGTAGGCTATATTTTGTCATACCAGTAAAATCATTGCCATGCTAATCTTACAATTACAAGTCTCTTACAAGTCAAAGGTTTACATGCCAAAGTGACGTACACGATCGACGCTTGTCATTGTTGATAACAATTATAATTAAATGTAACTCGATAGTTTCATTAATAGTTGCTAATGGTTCATTCAGGTGATGGGGGTTAGCTATAATGACTACATGGCGTGCGTACTTCAATGATTTTGCAGTTACAGGTTAACACGTCAAGAAGTAACTAAACGCCAATCATCAGCGATCATCAACACCTGTCAATCATTAACCCCTTCATTGTTGCAAATACAGACGTACCATGGCGCGGTCTGCATTACAGTCACTTTTGCCTGTTAACAAAGATATTATAGAAGAAGTTCTATAATATCTTTGCTGTTAAAAATCGTACCACGCGCGTCACATACCTCAGAGCATTAGATATGTCGTTGAAATATTATTGGTGTGTACGATGTATTATATAGAAAAAAATGTTTGTGTTACGTATTAAGGACTGGAGTGGTTGGTCATTAGCAGTTGGCCGATGAGTGATCGAGGTCCGTATGTGCAGTGTTAACTAGTAGCAGATTGCTGTCCGCTATTAATTAGACCTTTTGTTACCATCGCATAAGATTCACATTGGTCATACATGACAATTATAAATGAGGCATAATTTCAGAATCTCGTAGTGATTGTGTGTATGATGCTATGCTTTGGGAGATGTACATCCAAAGCAGAAAGTGTGGCAGAGGAAACTTGTGATCGCGAAAACGGAGCAACTCAGTGTGAACAGAAATCTACATTTAGCCCAAGAATCGACCAGGTAGGGTATTTTGACATATTTCAACCACATTGTGTGTAGTAATGTAATCTCATTTATAGCACCAACATATAGAGGATATATTCTTTTGTCAGTAGGCCTATTGCATTTTGCCAAACATAAGAAATTTTGTACATTAATTAACTTAATTGTGTATATTTTACCGGGGTAAGAATAAATATTAATGTACTTTTAGTATTTTGTGTTGATGATAGTAATTTGACGCAGCAATGTTATATTGTTGAGATTGATATATTAAAATGGCATTCAATAGGACTTCTTTTAATCCTAGCTAGATTATGTATGCAGTTTATGAAAATTATAATATGCACTCAAGAATATTTATATTATATAAAAAGTTGAAACATTTACGCAGCTTATAAAAGTTATTTTACATATATCAGCCTGAAACAGTTAAGCGATGAAGCAAATTATCTGTAATTAGTACCGCCCTCCATGTCCTCAGAGGTAATGTCTCGGGTGCCGCGGCGCAGGCAAAGTAAAGGTAGAGATGTGTTATAGATCACAACGTCCTCAAACAAGTGTTCACAAATTTCATTACTAGATGGCGCATCAAGCAACCACCTGTCGCCGCACTGCCCACGTGACGATCCTTTCTCCTTCCTGTTCGCAAAAGCTGCATGCTTGTCTCATTTTGGGCTTTAATCTCGCAGTTTACAGGCAAAAAGATGAGCAACCAGGAACGCACATTTATCATGGTGAAGCCTGATGGCGTTCACAGAGGTTTGGTTGGTGAAATCATCAAGAGGTTCGAACAGAGAGGCTACAAACTCGTCGGCTTGAAATTCATGCAGGTTTGTCCATTTTGATGATTTTGACAGTACTACCGGCATAGCCCGACAGATTAACAACAGTTTGTAAATCTAGATTTAAGTACGCTGTTTTGTATTGTTTAAGTCGTAGATATTCTCTAGTGACTTCTTCGTCGAGTCCACATTAATATTCCTGTGTTTGAACGGATTAAAATTTAGTAATGTTGAAAATTAGATTGCTGAGCACATTTCAATTGACAGCTCAGCAATTTGACACCGCAATTTGACCAGTTTGCCAGTGATCTGATCTATAAATAGCATGCAATACAGTACTACTGCGTTTGAATTATATAAAAAAAAAAATCTAAAGGTATTAACCAAAATTAATAGAATGCATGCTCTAGCACTTCAGCATATTACTTTGTAAGTGAGCATATATCCTGACAAAAGTTATTAATTGTCAATCAACAACTAGAGAACTCAATATTGTCAATTTTTATTTATAGGCCAGCCAGGAGCTGTTGGAAAAGCACTATGCTGATCTCTCCTCAAAGCCTTTCTTCCCCGGCCTTGTCAAGTACATGTCATCTGGACCTGTGTGTCCTATGGTTAGTAAATGCACATGTTTTTTGTTTTACTGTCCTACATTGAGGCTACAAGAAAAGAGATTGCAGAGAACTAAATAGTTTTTTAGGTATCGACCATATTCCAAGTTTTGCTTTTTATGTATTTGCATGTACATTTTGTTTTTGCAGAAAATTATGACCCAGGTAAAATTTTCTAAAGAATAATAATAGATATATTGATATATGCATCAAACTCGCAAAATTATGTTTACAGAGAAGTCCAGGTTTCCTCACATTCAATAATGATGGAACTTGTTAATATAGAATCATGCATCCAATTATGAATTTAAAGAATGTATGTTCACATTAGGTGTGGGAAGGCAAAGACGTTGTCAAGCAGGGCCGTGCCATGCTTGGAGCTACTAACCCCCTATCTTCCAACCCAGGAACCATCAGAGGAGATTTCTGCATTGATATTGGAAGGTTTGTAGTTTTAGCTTATGTAGTACATGATTTATATAATCGTATATGATAAATGTGAATTTATTATATTGTTTATGCAGTTATATAAGAATGTGAAAATCTAGAAATTTTGTACATTTATTGTTTTGGAAAAGTCAGTCCATTTCAAACTAAATATTTATTTAGGTTGCTAAAAAATTCAATTTGTCTCTTTTGTTTACAGGAACATCTGCCACGGATCTGACGCAGTAGAATCTGCAAACAAAGAAATCGACCTTTGGTTCAAGAATGAAGAACTTGTTTCATTCAAGCAATCCGGAGAAGAATGGGTCTATGAATAAACAACACCTTAGTATTAAATTAATTGTTTTGTAATAGTAATTAGGGAATGTCAGAATTGTTATTGTTCAAAGTTAATTTATTACTAAATGTTTCCTGTTGTAACCCGGTAATTTTACAAAAGTGCCATTATAAGAATCATGTACCTAGTCTCACCTGTGTTGTGCTCATTGCCGCAGGAATCCTGTATTGATCACTAATTAGATGTCACTGCACGTGCTTGTTAAAGATCTGAGTAGTTGTTTGCATGGTAAATGTGAGCTATGTGATGAATAAAATATCCAAAACCAATATTGCCGTTTGTTAGTTAATTGGAAATATTTATAAAACCCATATTCGTTTAACCTTGCCAGCATGCAAGTTAAACATAACCCATTTTATTGGATTATTATTAAAAATAAAATAACCTTTGTCCATTTTATTGTTAAGTGGAAAAATCAAGCTTTATCTTCAGTCGTGTTGATTATTTTTTGTTCAGAATGCTGTAAAACTAGAAATGTTTCCGTGCGATTTAATTTGCAAATTTTCTAGTTAGGTGCAAAAGCGCGAACTTAAGTAGTCAGCAAACATCAATAGCCTACCAGTATGTAAAGTAAGTCCAGAATGGACCAAAATTGCAAAATTTAATAGCCACAAAATATTTTAGTTTTGCAGTAATTGAATTTAATGGATCAATTGTTTCTGGCTTTGCCTATACAAGTACACAAGTCCTTTATAAGATGCCACGTTTTGTGAGCCAAACATGGGGCCCTTGCACGTGAAAGTGCTTTTTCCCCGTCGTGCGTTTTGTAAATGGAAATGTCACAAAATTAACAAAGGTCCAGAGGACCGAAACCACATCAAGCAAATTTGTCTGTTTTTTTAACAAATGAAATAATAAAAATAAACATTATAATTTACGTATGAGTAAAGGTGTTTTGGTGAATATTGCTAGATTACCGGTCATATACACATCTGCAAAATTTGCCACAGATGACAAAATTGCATGGAATAAAGTAACACAGCTGTAGGATACAAGACTACACAGGTATGTTTCAAGTACATAAAACTCAATTATAGATGCCATAAAACAATGCAATCAGAAATGTAGGTATATGAATTGAAATAATAATTAAAGCTATATAAATCTATATATATCATGATATTGCAAGACTGTTTTTGGTTTTTGCTTGACTTGACTTGTTATGATGATAAAGTAAACTGTCCTGATGTAATTAGATCATAATGTACACAGATGCAACCGTTATCCCGACCAAATCGCTGTTATTGAACTTTACGATAATAAGATTACATATTCGAACAAAATCAAAATAAACACGTGAAACATATAAATATGCTTAGAAGAATAAATAAACGATCTGATACAGCACCAGACGACAAAAATGCACGCAAGAAGAAAAGAAAGATAGTGGCGCGTCCAGCAGATACTATTTTGGGTGATCCAGATTTGAAAGATGATTTGGAAACCAAGTTAGAAGGTGTCGTTTTTGGTGCCGACCTGCAAGAAATTGCTGACAATCTGGGAAAATCCAAAAATAAGCAGGTGGGCTGAGGAATCTTATTTTAACCCGTTTCGCTTAACTCGATTAAGTGTTGAGTGTTAGTCCCATTAACAGATTTGCATTATCCTGACCTAACCTCCATGGACCACTACATTTTATTCAACAGTCTCCATTTAATAAGTGTACTGTAATGGTTAAGACAGTTATTGCTGTCGGATCGTATGATTTTTTATTCAATGAAATTTTCAGATCCCAGCTGAGCAGAAAAAGAAACATGTTGAACCGTCACCTGCATGGGTCGATAGGGAAGATGAAGAGCTGAAAACTTACGAAAGCACATTAAGAAGACAGTACGTTAGTTTTGTATTTGGTTGATGCAGTTGTCATCATCCCGACACCTGTTTTCTAATTAACACCCTGTATTGTGATGTGTTGGTCTCTAAACGTATTTCAGAATGAAGCAGTTCGTATTAAATGTTTAGTGCAATACAATATAAAACTTGAATCGGAAGATCAAGTTTTGAAATAAGCGGCAGCTGCGAGTGATAATAAACTAATAATAAACTTTATTTATATAGCGCAGTTAACTTACATAAATATATGTCTTATAGCTCAAAGCGCTTTTGTGGTTAGGTGCAAAAGCACGAACTTAAATAGTCGGCAAACATTAATAGCCCACCGGTATGTAAAGTAGGTCCAGAATGGACCAAAATCGCAAAATTTAATAGCCACAAAATATTTTAGTTTTGCAGTAATTGAATTCAATGGATCATTTGTTTCTGGCTTTGCCTATACACGTACACAAGTCCTTTGTAAGATGCCACGTTTTGTGAGCCAAACAAGGGGCCCTTACACGTGAAAGTGCTTTTTCCCCATCGTGCGTTTTGTAAATAGAAATGTCACAAAGTGATGAGTCGTTTATTTCCATGTATTTAAATGTGCGAGATAATGGCAAAAAACATCTATTGTACATGTTTTAGTAGAAACAATTGTAGCATACACAACATACAAGAGGAGGGTGACACAGGGGTACCAAGTTCCATGGTCCACTATTTTTTTACCCCTATGTTCCTTGTTCCACTATCTTTTTTCCCCTATGTTCCACTATGATTTTTCATGTTCCATGTTCCACTATTTTTTTACCTGTATGTTTCTTGTTCCACTATTTTTTTGACCCCATGTTCCATGTTCCACTATCCTGCGTCACCCCCCTCATACAACCCCTCCTTCCATGCTGTCTTTTACCTGTGTACTATGATATAAAACCGCCACGTTCTATAGCATTTGTCATGTAAATTATCGGAAGGTATTTTATATTTGATATCTATAGAGGATTTTTTCTCTAAATCTTCATGGAGAAAGATCCTCTATATATCAATACTTCCAACGAAGTCCATTAACAACAATATATATATATATATATATGTATATTGTAAGTATGTATAATATATCGTATTTGTTCTTAAAAGCGCACCCCCTGTTTACACAGACTAAATTAAACAAATCTTGCCCTTTTTTTCGTAAAGATTTCACTACCTGGCGTCATATTGTAAGCCTAAGACGCCGGTATTATTCGAATAACCACGCCGGGCACTGTGTGAAACAATCATGTTTATGGTTCATATATGTTGACATTCATCGTTCGAAACCAGCAACAAAAGAAAAAATGTATGAACCGTGAAAATTTGTTGGGGTGCGCTTATTAGACATTTTTTGTGTTTTGTTGAAATTTGTTTTTTGTAAGTGCACTGTGCGAATGAATATGGTATGGATTTTATATAGTTAGTGCGTTTGTTAAATCATGTTCTCAATGTGATATCAGGTTTGAGAAAGTTCATGGGGCACCGACTTGGGCCCGTCTGTCATGGGAGAAGAAATCAAAAGGGAAAGAATCTGACTCAGACGATGACAGTGACTTGGAATCAGGTAAAAAAAAATTGCCGTTTTCTATATGAAATGACCACAGTTGATATCTGTTCTATTCATAAATTAGTTTAGAACCAAAGAATACTTCATTCTGTTTTACTAGTAAATATTTCAGTTAAGTTCTAACTACTTTTGTTTCGCAGAAAATTAGCACATTGGAAATAAAAAGTAAGTTTCTGTATGCCAAACTATATTTTCGAGTTTGATAATATCTGTATTCTAATGTTAGGAAAGCTTATGGGTTCAACAGGAAACTATCTGCGGGCATCAGAATCTCTCCCTAAAGGCACAATACAGATGAAAAAGTGTACAGACGCAAACAAAGAGACTCCTACACAGGTGGTTATACGTTTTACTTTTGCTCATATCATCTTATGGTACAACTGTCGAAGCGTTTTTTAGAGCTAAAAAAGGCAGACTATACGTCATTTCTTGATGAAAAAGCTCCTTTTGACCTGTAGCTTTCTTCAAACCAGCAGATTTTAGTCAAATTTGCCTAATCTGGTGCACAGAGTGTGAAGGTATGAAAAGAGCCTAAAATCCATCCCTAATATAGTATTCTATAAAACTACTATGGTTGAAGTGATACAACAATAGTGCAGACTATGAGCATTTCATTTTAGGGCAAGTTACTGAACGTGGAGTTTCATCCATCTGCTCAGGTTATGCTCACGGCTGGTATGGATCAAAAAGTGCATTTATTTCAGGTAAATTTTATTGGTGAATTCTGCTTAAGTTCATTTATAGTCAATTTTTTTATAGTTTAGTCTTTTAACTTTCATGATCTTGTTGAAAGTTCATTATATTTGTATTTTAATTGTGTGTTGTATGGCCGTTTTTCATATTAAGATGTTTCAAAATTTAGTTGACTATTTTTTCATTTGTTTTAGGTCGATGGAAAGAACAACCCCAAGATTCAATCTGTGTTCTTTGAAAAATTTCCTATTTACACTGCACATTTCACACGCAATGGCTCAGAGATCATAGTGGGGTCAAGGCATCGGTCATTTTATTCTTACGACATGATAGCAGGAAAGATCACGAAGGTTCCACCTATAAAATGTAAGCACCCCACCTTTTCGCTCATAATTTTTGTATAAAAACAGATTTTGATAAATCTTGCCTCATTTTGTCAATAAGCTGTGATGCCACGACATATAATCACAAATGTTAATTCATTTGATGAGCCATAGCACATATATATTAAATTATTATAATAATATTACATTTGTACTAAATCATAATTTCAAATAAAGGCGAATGTCGGTTACCCAACTTTTATTAAATGTGATTATACTGAGATGGCTGGGTCATGTACAGGCTGGATTCGTAAAAGTAGAAAGCTTGATTTGTGTGTCTGATTGTCAGGTATTGAAGAAAACAATACCAAGCGATTTGTGATGTCTCCGGATGGCAAGTTCATCACCTTTCTTGGAGATTACGGATATATTCATCTCATCTCTGCACAGGTACTTATTATTTTCTTTTAGAGATATTATACTGCACAATACATGAGTTGGAGATGGATGGTTAAAAATAAAAAAATATTACACTCTGGACATTAACTCTGTTGAATATTGTGTACTTGATTAGTTAGTCAACTAAAGCAAAGTTCCATAAATTGATTTTCAAGTGGCTTATAAGCTAACATTTTTATTGTTAGACCAAAGAATGGATCAGCACGATGAAAATGAACGGGTCTGTTGATGCTGTGACGTTCTCTCCTGATTCTAGCAAGATGTTCTCCTTTGGAGGTAGGTAGATCTAACAAAATGGAAACAGAGATACTTACAGATAACGATTTATTATTTTTCGTGGATATATTTTGTGTTCTAATCACTTTTTTTAGCATAAATCATAAAATTAGATGGACTACCCTATAGCCAATACGACAAAATTTTGATGGATTTGATTAAAAGACTTAATATAAATAACAAGTGAAGATTCCTGAAAGTGTTCATCATATTTGAATTGATGGATTTGCAACATTATTTCTGTAAAGCAACACACAGTACACAACACAGTTTCAGTCACTTCTGCGACTTTTTTCAAATGCACACTGCGCATGACAATCAGTCATGCAATGTGTATTCTATTAAAAATATAACGTGGAGAGATGTTTTCAGATGATGCTGAGGTGTACGTGTGGGATATGGCAAGAAGAGATTGTGTGCACAAGTTTCGGGACGATGGCTGCCTCCAGGGAACCGCTCTCACCATGTCAAACAATGGACGCTTTCTTGCGACAGGGTTAGTACATGGTGCCCACAGATACTTAGAGCGTCGTAACATGTCTTATTTTGTTCTTTTACTAGGGGAAATAATTGCTACTAAAGTCTCATCTTGCTTATAACATAAAGGTCTTCATTTCTCTTTTAACATTATTTACATGTACACGTATTGTCAATTTTGTGAATTCCCTGGCTATATGGGCGTTGTTAATATGAAAAATCAAGCAAGGCATACACTCGTAGCTATGTGCTTTTAACTTTTATGAAAGTTCTTATTTTTGCTTCTAAGAAAGTCATACAATCTCTTACAATATTTTATTTTTGAGAAATGATCAATTGGTAAACAAGTATACGAATGACAAGGTGTAAATGTAAAGTCTTGAAAGCAGCACTTGGATCAAGACTATAAACATTTACATTAATTTCTGGCTCCCAAAAACTGGTTATAAGGATGTCGTAGCTCTTATAAAAACAATAAATGCTTTTAATGTTTGACTTATTTACACAACAAAAGATAAGTAGCGTTTAACATTAAGAAATTCACAAATAGCGCTGTGTTTGAGCACATTTTTGTGGTGACACAGTAATTAAACTACTGGATTCAAGATGGCAGCTGCATGACTTGAGTCTATTGCCTTGTCATTAAGAAATTCTATTCTAGATTGAGAAAATGGATAAGGTACAAAACAACTGTCAAATTTTATATTGATCTATTTTTAGTCGGGTATGGCGGTAGGTGTTGAGCAAACTCATCCCTAAAGCAGTTGCACATTGCTCCGTGGTACCTACACATTAATTTGGTACAGGTCATTGGGTTGAAAGAGTGAGTGATGGTGTGCGTGATTAGCATTGTGCGCTGAATGTGCTGTCGATGCATGCATATGAGAATCAATTGATGATCAATAAGTGTGCCAATGACCTGGTGTAAATTGTAAAGTTGTGAGAGCAAGACTTGAATCACGACTAATAATAAACCACCACATTTTTATTTACATGAAAATTTTGAAATAATAACTATATACCTGGGAAATCAATTGCTTGATGGACTTTTGCATTGCAAGGAAATATGTAAATGTGCACCACGTATATTATGTTTGTGTTTATTTCTACTTGAACATCTCTTCCTCAAGGTGTAGTTGTTTTTTTTAACGACTGCCATTTACAATGATTTGATTGTTCTATTTTTAATTGACAGTTCATCAAGTGGTATTGTGAACATCTATGACGAGTCTTGTCTGGTGAAAACGGAGCCGACGCCTGTGAAAGCCATAACCAACTTGTTAACATCGTGTACCAGCCTCCGCTTCAATCACAACACAGAGATACTTGCAATGGCTTCCAACTTCCCCCCTGAACGATCTGTCAAAATGGTAAAAATTTCAGACAATCATCAGATAGTGGGATTATTTTTAAGTAATCACTTATAAGTGTGTTGAATTATTTAATATTTGAATAAACATTTCTATTAAAAATACTTTTAATACTACCCATGCTTGCAGGTGCATATGGACTCCATGACCGTGTTCTCTAATTTTCCCGAGTTGAATGATTCTGCGATACGGATTCCTTATTCTATAGACTTCTCCCAAAACAGCGGCTACTTTGGTCTGGGAAATCACCGAGGAAACGCATTGCTCTACAGGTAACCTCACATTTCTCATTTACTGGTTCATTGTAATATTGATACAAGGATGATTAGTACCATAATTAGATAACTTATTAGTTCTAGGCTGATATTAAACTATCTTATGTAAATGTAAGAACCAATATTGCAGTTATTAAATAATTTTTCTCAATTGATTCTTTTATAACACTAATTTTTATGGATATTTTTTTTCAGAGTGAAGCATTATCCCAGTTTTTAGCTCGGACGAACAGTTCTTTATCATATAGAATAAAAGTATATACTTGCGGTATCAGATGGATTGAATGGAAAGTATGTGTGTTGAAAATATAGGGTTGAATTTCATCATTGTTATTGTATGTAAAACGTTTTCATGAATGATAGAAAATAAATGTTAAACATTCAAGATGTTTGTCAAGTGTCAAGTCGATTTGTTTCCATAAAAGTTGCAATCAACCCCCCCCAAAAAAAATTATCACAAAACATATTTTACAGCAATATTTATTCATATTGGTACACTATGAAAATAATTTAAGATTAAAAAAGCAGTTTTGTTCACATTGCTACGAAAATAATTAAATTGTACAAATTTTATCATGTAATAAATAGACACCAATTCCTTTCTTGATCATGGAAATAAAATGCTTATATAGATTATACAATAACAAGTGAATGTACCATAGCTTGTTTCTTCTGTATGATCATGATTGCAAGCTAAAACAAAATCCAAATCATGCAGGCATAGTAAATATATATTCTCTGCTTACAGCACAATATCAATATGACTTAAACATAGTGAATCTATAGTATTTCGAGGCAGGATTTTTATTGGGAAACCACAATTTAATATATTGTAAAATACAAATATAAAAAAAAAAAACAACAACAACAGTTTTCACAATAGAGTTACATGATTAATCTGAAACTATATAGTTACATCGCAAATTACTTAAATGATACAGAAATACTCAGACTAATAACCATTCATACGAAAACTCATCACACAAACAAAACTGTGACCACTAAGTTAATTTTCCTTAAAATATCGAAAATATGGCACATACCTGTGCTCAGTTTGAATAATCATGATCTAAAGAAAATATATGAAAAATAAATTTTATAATAATATACCATTTTATACTCCACTATTAAAATAGAATTTTTAATTCACATCACATAAACAAATAAAGTAAAAAGAAAGGCCGAGTGGATTTGTTTCATCTAAATCCCTCTATTTGAAACTATTCTCAAGGAAACCCCCATGTCATACGTCGCGTGATCACCCCACCGTGAGGTGACAACATTGACACTTGACCGTATAAATGTTTGGGAAAGGGGCTGTTTTTGACATGATATTTCTGTACTTAAAGTTGTTCGATTTTGTTAGTTGTGAATTAAAATATGTTATATATGTAACATTGTATAACACACTGGATGGGTTTTAGAGCAGAGGCTGATAATGAAAGTTTCCTGGGGTTTTGAAATAGCCAACGTTAATATAGCAAATGCCGTACCTTGCCAAACAATCACGTGAATCACTACGCCAAACGCTGCTTTTCCTTTAAAAAATACGCTACACGTTCCCGACGTTATCTTGTTTACGTCAATAGGGCCCACGTGTGGTTTCTTGTTTATATTCAATACGGCACACATGCGTTTGTTGTCACTGCTAGACACACACAGACAGGAAACGGAAATAAGGGTTTTCTTGAGAATATGGTATTTGGTGTGTTATATGAATGGCTAATAGTAATGTAGTATTTCAAATGGCAAGGAGCAATGAAATTTATTCATGTCAAACACTGCATTTACTAATTGGTGCAAATAAATATAATATGCTGCAAATAAATATAATAATCTACCAAAAACTATCGCACACAGGGGAAAAATCAAATCACAAAATAGTAATTGGATATACACATGGTCGTAAACTTGTTCTGACTATTTTTAGCAAAACCAAAGTTCTTTGTGCTTTCAAAATATGTTTGTTACAAAAGTACTTCATTTTAATGTTGATTTACCACAAAACTATGAACGTAACTGAGAAAGCTTATATTTCCTTAATTATGAAACATTGCAAATTTCCAATCATTATTGCATTCCTTGGATAAACCTTATTAACTGTAATAATCTACACACAACTTCCAGTATACGTGTATAATATATATACAGGTAACAATATACATTTAATTTAAAAGAGAAACAAGCACGCACTTCAATGTGATCGCAAACTACATTACGACAATAGTAAAAAAAAGCATCTTTCCTACCACAATCTCAAATAAAATAATTCAAGTGACATGACTGACTAATTCAACAAACACTACAGTATAAATAATAAAAAGTGAAAAAGAGATTTGATATTTCACGACAGATCTATCTTAAATATCAAGAAAATATTCTAAAAATATGTTGAAAATTATGCCAGACATATTTTACATTTTTCTGGAGTATTTAAAAATCAGTTGAATACTTCCTAAAAAAATACAACATATCAACAGATATATTACACAATGCAATGTTTAAGCTGGCAAAAGAAAACTATTGAATGAGACCTATAACTGCATAAATATACAAAAATACATATAACATTTGAAAATATGTTGAAATGGTCTTTACACATTATTTTAATGATTATCAACGAAATTGGATTATAGATGCAGAGTGCTATTACTCCGCGTTGGAGTATATCAGACACATAATCCGTATCACTTCAGCAGAATATGTAAATTTAATGATACATTTGTATGCGTGAACATTAAAATCTTTTATAACAATATGAGATTAAAAGTATGGCATATAAAGCACCGATCTATCAATGATACAAACATGAATATGAAGACAATAACACGGATTTCCTAACTAATAAACAAAATGATTTAATCACTGAAGCCAGCAGGATTAATCATGGTTCGCAGATCTAATAACACTACAGTTTCTACTTTACAAAACCCGCCTATATTTACAATACTTGTACATTGTACTGCCAAATTTGATCAATTATTTACTACTATCATATACTTTTTCCTACATCGAGTTGGTAAGAGAACAGTCAAACATCAAACCGAATATTAGTGCATGCAAACAATTCCAGACAAAATATGTTGTTTTTTTTTCTCTGAACAATCGTGCCTTCCATTAATCAAAGTATTTACATCACATCTTATTCTAACCTATGGCCTCCACCTCTAAGCAAATAAATTTACAATATCAAGCAATAAACAATATGATATTAGCAGAATGATTTTATGGGACCTCATTCTCAAGCACATTGACAACAGTCATTCTATTTAGAACCGTAAAACTATCAATGGCATGATTATAGAATGTGTGTGCAGCCTAAATAAAATCAAACCTAATCCAATAATACACATACACTTTATAATTTCAAATTTAAATTCTAAGGCTACGCTCACCAGAAAGAGATATAAATCGCTCTGGCAATGAGGCAACATAGCGACTGGTGTTATGTGTGTTCACATAGACTACAACGCAATTCGTCCATGTAATCAAACAGAAAGAAGGAGGACATGAATGGTATTCAAAATATATGTAATTTAATTTTTCTCAACTAGTTGAAACATACTTGCTGACGTTTCACAACTTGTCAGGTTGTTTCTTCAGAGCGGAATGGAAACTTCTACTGCTGACCACACCGGTGGTGTGACTAGAACTTTGGTCCAAACATCAGCAAGAATATTTCAACTAAACATTAAATTATGTAGATTTTGAAAATCATACTTTCAACTAAATGAGCCTATTTCAAGAACATGAATGGGATTGTAAAATTGCCCCAAGCGATGGTTGATTTTTCCAGCCCACTGAATGAAAAATTGCCTGGCTCCGTTGCCGACGTGAACACTCAAACACTTCAACTGTATGTGATCTAAAAGTCTTGTAGCCGCATTGCTGAACTGTTATATCTCTTACATGTGACCAGCAGTTAATCTTTCATCATAAACGAATATCAATCAACAGACACAGTACCTAAGTATACTGTTTTAAATTTCGATACTTTATAAGTTTAATACAGATATCACTATCTAATACATTGCACTATCATATCACCAAATATTCACACAACACAATACACATATACCCAGTATAGCACATAACGAATTTAGCTAGGCGCTATATCTAGTTCAACAGTTGAATGTTAAAGTAAATTATTTTCTACTTTAATTCAACAAGACAGTATTACAACACAAATATTGATCTTCATAATCAGCAAACCATTTTATTCCTTGTATATATATATACAATATCTAGACTATACTACTGAATAATTACATACAAGAAACAGACGTTTCATATGACGTCCGCCATATTTCTTCAGTGTGACGTAGTACGACGTAAGTAGTATAGTCTAAATATTGTATATATATCAGTTAACCTGGATGACTATCTTATTCCTTGGTACAATTATCTATGATACCGGTAGCTTTGCCTTTGATATGCAATGTACATTGTGTGCAACAATGAAAATAGCAACTTGTTATCTTAAAGTTGAAAAGGAGACCAGCAAAAAGCTCGAGATGGCAGTATTCAAGATAACCATTGAATATTTGTTCATAATGTTGTTGAAAGGAAATGAAACTAACCTCCAGATAATAAAAGTTTGAGATAGACAATATAAAAACAACAAAGGCCTACTTTAGATTTCATCATATTTGTAATTTTCACATAAAAAAATAAGCTTTATGCTATACACATAACTGCATATATTTTTTCAAAATATTTGCCCTTTCTATTGACCTTCTATGAGCATTATAATGGCAATGCAAAAACAAACACAAGCAAACAATAAAATCTCAGCATGCTAGATAACTCATCAAGTTAATTCTTATTGAAAATTTAAATTTTTTGTACCACACTTTTCGAAAATCAAACTCCCATTTCTAATTCGGCCTACAATAACACGAATCAGGATGTAGGAATGTTGATGTTAAAAGCTTAACATAATCGTATAGAGTTACCGTGCAAAAAAGACGACAGCAATAGAGCATAATAAGTTAATAGCCTTTTGCCACAAAACTTTGTTTCAGTTGGTTTATTCATCAAATTATATATTGAGTATCACATCAATGATGAGAGATTCAGAAATTTCCTATTCATATCAGCTCTCTCACTCATTATCACTTACTATGTATGTAATGTCTCTATTTTCAATGCCAGGGTTGGACAAGTCAGGTTATGGCTCATAATTATCCACTATCCAGAGCCCGGTGATAAGAGAAATTGAAGACAATCCCTGCCCTGACGGAATGAGATGATTTGGCCATGTCGAGCGCAGCACGGGATGGATTGCAACAATAAGACAGCAAAGGGTCCATACGACGAAGGCTCCACGTATACCCAGATTGACTTGGGATGAGGTTGTGAGAAGATTGAGTTGCTAGATATGGGGAATACTGAGCCTCTTAACGGCCAAGAAGTGTGGAGTGCACGGTACACCCTCAAATTGGGGACTAACTCAGGCTTGTATAGTATAAATTTCGATATTAATAATGGACTTGATGAATGTGGTACAGAGACCCATTTTACTGCACTACTGTATCGAATGAAACCTGTGTCACCGCGTTGGTAAGTGGCGTTTCATTTTTCAATATCATAGGACGCGTTCACTGGTATATTATCTTGCTGTCTCGACAGGTGACATTTTGTGGATTACGCCCTGCATGTTTTTCAAGCGAGGGGATCGTTGGCCACCAGGGCATCGGTGTCGTCGCTCTCGAGGCCGTCTTCATCGCCGTTCATCCTTCTCATCTCAGTGATTTTAGGTTCACTTACCCCTAAAATGAGTAAAGGAAAACATTCAGTACATATGCTTCAGTTTACCCTTTTTACACATGTATTTGCACAGCCACGAATAGGAGAAAAATCCTACCATAGGACAAGTATTTTTGAAAAATATACCCTTCCTACAAGTATTCTGAAAAATATACCCGTCCTAACTAAGATTTACACGTCCAAATCAACAAACTCCATGTAAATTGATGTCTAAGGTGACTGAGAATACTCGTCCATGGGACAAGTAACTCAGTTTTTAACCATCCTGACAACACAGCTACCCGTCGTCTCGTACGACAGGAAGGGTACTTATCCGTGGCCCTGACTTGATTTTTCCAATGACTGGAAAACGTCATGAAACAACAGGAGAACTATGTTACATGTAGAAAGTCAGATATAGCGCTGGATATGTGTACATTTTTTCATAACAAAGCAGTAATTAAACTAATTCTGGATTAAAGGTGTCACCTGCATGAGATTAGTTCAATGGTTCACACTTGCACATAATTATTTTCTAATTCAAACATGTTTTCCCCCTATCTTTATGCAAATCAATTATGCAATCTATAAATTAATTGCTGTTTGGATGGATTATTTTTAAATAAAAACAATATCAAAAACTACTTAAATATAAAACAAAAAGTCACAGAAACAATTAAAAACAAAACAAAAAGAGAGAGTGAAAACGCACTGATTGGGTAAAAAGGGAATAAATTTTCTCTTGTCGATCTTCAGCATCAGCTCTAAAAATACGTTGACAGTGTATCACAAAAAGTCACTCCTATTCACTTCACAATATTTATACTAAAAACCATATTTTTGTGCCACCCACATAATGAATAATTTAGAAATTGGCACTAATAAGTCCCTAAGGACTCGCATATTTTGAAACAATGGGTTCGAGGGCCAATAAAATGAGTCCAGGCATACATAACCATAACATTCTATAAACACTTTGTATCCCGTGGGATGCACAATTTTAAATTATTTGCATCCTATTGAAAAAACAATGAGTCCTGTTGCATCTGGATTAATCACTGCAGACAGAAATGGCTAATAATATCCAGACATCACAATCTGTAAGGTCGATAAGCTTCAAAACCAATTTTGTATTACAAAAATTTGCAAAACTTTGTTATCTAATGTGACTGATGTCTGCACTAATGTTCAAAGATTTCTAACAGTTGTCCAACAGGATGTCACTTAACCCACAAATACCCACCGATGCCTAGCATGCCTGAATCGGGTTAAACACTCGTTCACTCGTATTGATCAGTAGAATTTTTGTTCAAGACAATAGGATTTTTCATGAAAATCAGTATATCATTATTATAAGTCACTCATCCTTCTCACTAGCATGACTTTCCTAATCCTCACCCAAATGAGGCATAAATCTAGCACATACAGTGGAACGTCACTCTCTAGACCACTATTCGAGGGCTGGCCTCAAGTGGTCTCAATAACGAGGTGATCTCTGTCTAGAAGTTCGTGTTGGTCTCTATATGAAGGCTTCATCATTTTTAAGTTGCTAATTTTAACCTTAAAAGGGTACTGGACTGGCTTATAGCTGCTCGTAACTTTTCTCTCCACATGTCTCTATCATTTGTCATTTCAATCTTTAAGTTGGAACTGCAAAAAATGGTCTCATGATAGAGGTGGTCTCTTATAAAGGTGGTCCTAATGGGAAGTTCTACTGTTCAATATAAGATGAAATCAGAGCTCAAACTGCTCTATACTGACCGTTGGGTTCGCCGGTGATGACCGCTGGTGCCTCCTTTGTGGGCAGCTTCCTCGATCGACGGCTGTGTCTTCTGAGCACCACCACTGTGAGGACGTAGACGAGCAAGACGATCAAGGCTGAGATGCCATAGCTGCGGAACATCACTGTGGGGCCAAACCGCTCGAACACGAGGCCGCCCGTCACAGAGCCCACGCCCTTACCTGCCAGTACAACAACACGCTCAACATAACATGTAACGACAAATACATGATGAATCCAGTATTTGATTCACACTTCAAAATTTTTGGTCATGACACAGTCAGGAAGACCATACTCAATAATGGCGTCACATGGAGGTGTCATCGCACGATGTGACTTCGTGAGAAGTTCCTACAACTTTGGAGGGGGCGTCACATTGTGCGACACCTCCATGTGATGTCATTCTTGATAATGGTCTTCAGGTGCAATAATCGAAAACTTCAATAAATTGAAGAAAATCTAGTGAAATTGTATGATAGCTCAACATAACAGGTGATAAAATCTCTGATAAACAGCGAACAATCGATTTTTTTACAGTAAACTTTTATACTGAAAGCTCCTATAAGGCAGGGGAGGGGGAGGTGGGGGGATTACGTTTTAACAAATTTAGGCATGGGGGGCCTAAAAGTCATACCATAAAAGTTTCATTTTGTCATATCCATGAGGCCCATATTAAATGGTAGCTGTCTATGGACTCCAACACTGACCAATGCCAAAGCAGATACCCATGGTCCTGGATAGTGCTGTGCATTTTCTGTATGGATATGAGCATTGTTTGTTATCTGATGCTGCAATTATGACAGAGGTAAGAATCAGGCCATTAACTGCTGTTAAATCCTAGCGATCAACCCTTATTTGGACCTAAAGCTGTTTTACTCATGTCTCAGATTGTACGGACATGTGAAACAATCCTCCTCTTGCATCAATTCTGTCATGGACACGGAGATCCCAAGTCATCGGGTACAGGCCGGACTGAGGAAGACTCGGCTGGAATGTGTGAAGTCAGACTTTAAAGAACTGTAACCTCCTTATAATACAAACCCACTCGCTAGACACATGGAAAGCTGGTGTGAGACACAGCCGCCCACTGCCTGCTACCCCGATAACTAGGACAGCCGCTGACAAATAAATAAACCTCCCGATGTAGTAGCAGGAGTAGCAGTAGTTTGTTAAGACTGACCGATGCCGAAGTAGACCCCTCCGATGAGCCCCTGGATGGTGCCGTGCATGCCGGCTGGCGCGATCACGGCCCCGTAGGAGGAGGCAGCCGCATACATCAGCCCGAACGTGACGGCGTGCAGCGGCTCGATCGCCAGCACCCACCTGCAGGACGACAAACAATCAAATCTTAATAGTAGGTTAGTATACTAAGTTACTCTACTACTTACAATTCAACAAATCGACACACACTGACGTTGTGACAACGTCATTTCTCCAGAATTCTCACTTAGGTCAAAGGCTCCGTGATGGAAGCCGAAACGTCAGTGTGTGTGTTGATTTGTTGAATTGTAAGTAGTAGAGTAACCTAGTATACTAACCTCTATGAATATTCCTATTACTAATAATAGTATGCATAAAGAAATCAAATCATAGTCTGTCCAGTAATTAATTTTACAGTTCAAATAGCAATTTTCCGGGGCTTATATCATGGACACTGGCAGTTCAGCACATAAAATTAAAATACCTGAGTGACCCTTGACCTTACCTTGCTTAAAAGTAGCTATATTGATGTACAGTAGAATTTGCAATTAAGACCAGCTCTCTATTGAGACCACCTCTATAATAAGATCACTTTTCACGGTCCCAAACCTTCTTAAAGTTATCAAAATGGACCCCTGTATGAAGACCATCACTCTATTGAGACCAACCAACACTGGTCCCAAATGTGGTCCTAATAGAGAGGTTCTACTGTATGGTTAATTTTGCAGGTGCCATGAATACTACTCCAATATAAGCATGATATTCACTTTTTATCAGTGTATAAAAAACACATTCTGGATTATTGTGCTATCAACTGAGCAAGTCATTTTTTATTCTTCACCTAACAATGGAAGTTTTATGAATATTGCTGAAGATTGAAGAAAGTACATGGGGAAAAAGTTGGTCACGGACCAAACTATAATGTCTGTAAACCTTATGAATATCGTTAAGATTGAAGAAAGTTATGGGGAAAAAGGTGGGGTTACGGGACAAACTATAATGTCTTACCTGCCTACAATAAGGGAAGTTATTATAAGCTTTTTTTCTACTTACCAGGGGTTGACGAGGAAGCAGTAGCTGACAAGCCGGATAAAGCTGGCGACGCAGACGACACACATCACCGCTGTCTGGCCTACAATATAAACAGCCACGTTATAGCGACCGGGCCTACAATGAGCATTGTATTTACTTTCACTGTGACTTTTTATATAAAGATTCCTGTGTAAAAAATTAATGGCCCAACACATTAATTCATAATAAAAAAATAGTTTAAACGTTTTTGAGTTACAATTATAGTGACTTTTAGGAATAAAGTTCATTTTACACTTTGAAAAGTAAGAGTACCCTTCTAAGAGACCGGTAAGTGGACCAATGTCACGCTTCAGACATCTTGAAACCAAAATGGTGACTACTCACCAAAATCACTGCTGATGGCTTCGGCAAAGAAGCAGAAAATCACCATCTTTGTTGACGGAAATGGGCATTATTTTGTTGGGTGGTAACGGCCGGTATCAGACAACGAGCACCCATGGTGACTACTCACCAAACTTGCTGATGATGAGTCCAGCGAAGAAGAGGACGAGGACTTCGGGGATGGTGGCCATCAGCATGCTGAGGCCCATGATGAGCTGGGAGGAGCCGAGCGTCTCCAGGTGCCAGTACAGGAACGTCTCAATCACACCCTGCAGACAGCAGATATATAGTTTAGTATAGGCGTATATAGTACAGTATAGACTATAGTACAGTATAAATTATAATATAGACTGTAGAATAGTATAGACTATATTATCATAGACTGTAGTATAGGGTATAGTGTAGGATAGACTGTGGTATAGGTTATAGTATAAACTATATTATAGTATAGACTGTAGTATAGACTGTAGTAAAGACTATAGTACAGTATAGACTATACATTATTATACTGTAGTATAGGCTATAGTATAGACTATACTATAGTATAGGCTATAGTATAGACATAATCAGCAGACAGACGGTAAATATGAATAAAACCAAAATGTCTCAATCACACCCCTGACATCCTGACACCGTCGACAATGATAATACACAGACAGTAGTTCATAGTTCATATAGTTTACAGAAAATGAATGTCTTGATCAAACCCTGGCCACAAAGAAAAAAATGCTATAATTTGTTTGATAATTTTTCTCCAATTGAAATCATTTTAAGTGATCAAAGGGACCTTTTTTACGCTGCTTTTGTCAAGCGCATAGATAATTCATGAAAACCAATAAGTAATATTTTGTGTAATTAATCCTTTTGACATGTATGTTTCCAATTTTTCTTAACATGTATGTATTTCCAGCAGCAAAAGGTTTTCACTGTATTTGTTATTAAAACTATAAAATGCTGTAGAGTGTATAAATTACCTGGTAGATGCCGAACCAGAAGACGAGAGCGAGCAACACAATGACTTCGGGCACCACCAGCACCTCCTGGTGGACAAAACACAAACCACATGTCGGACACAATATTTTTGTGAAGACTTTTATAGAAAGTCAAGATCCTAACACTGCTGCTGACATTTTAACATTGCCATCAGCACCATCTCAGTACAATCTAAAATAGTGCACTCTCAAAAATTTACCACAAACAAATTTCAAATATCAATTCAACAAAAGATCATTAAATGATGTCAGTACGGCAATGCCTGGTCTGCTGTTTGGAAGCTTTATAGTGTAGTAGGTGAAGAACTAACAGCCGTACCATGGCCCCCAGCATCATGGGAGGGTGTGTGGCATGTATACTACTATGATTTACAAACACTATACACATTACTACTATTCATCTATATAATAGGTAGTAATTGTGTATGGTATGGTGTTTGTACATCATAGTAGTATACATACCGCACACCCTCCCATGAAGCTGGGGCCCATGAGCCACGGTACCTTGACATTGTGGAACAGGTTGCCACACTTGAGGTCCCGTGACACCCGGTAGAAGCACACACAAAACGCAGCGAGGACGTTATGCAGTGAAAACATGACAAACGCAGCCGTATAATCCTTCTCTCCACTTCTCCCTGTCAAAGTGTGTAAAAAGTAAAGCTTTATTGTAAAAACACATGAAAGAAAAGTGAGGAAAAAAAACATACTGATCTCAAGCTAACTTCATTTAACCATGTAGACTCGACCAGCCAGCCTCACTTTGACAGGGCCACGTGGTGGCTCGACAAGTTCTCAGAGACTGGATTCAAACAGTGTTAATGTTTGTCTGTTTATATACCAGAAAGTTGGTATAGCAGCTGATTGGCCGACGGTATCATGTGACATAATTCAGAGGTCATCTTAGTGCCTGCAGCATATGAAACGCACACCATTGGTTATCTACGTTCAAAACAGCATGTGAGACGTTCAGAGAAGTGCGGCGCACGTTACTGTTTGGAGGGTTGACTTTTTAATGGGCACGTTGAACGCTGCACGTATTACGCTGGTCGCCCTGTATTCCCTGAAGCCTGCAGCCATTAAAGGGACATGAACAGCAACCACCTCCTCTGACAATTTCACTTAATAATTTTATTTTTCTATTTTCTTAACATGTTGCACCTAATAACTTCCAATATTACAATCATAAACACGTGTTTGATAGAAAATTATAAATAAATTAAAACAGAGAGAAAAACGAGTGGATTGACATTGGGAGGTTCCGTACTAATAACAGGACTGTAGCCTTTATCACTCGTGCACCGCAAGCCGAAATTCGCGTGTCGGAAATAGTTATTAAGGCTGGATGTTATGGAATTCCCTCTTTGTTTACAAAACATTGGGCTGTGGGTACATTTCAAGAAACCGAAATAGGGAACTGATTAATTATGAAGAAATGAAAAGCTGCATATAAATAAAAATGTATATATTCAAATGGATCAGCAAGTACTATTTATGTGGCATAAAAAGTTTATATGACATGAAATTCACCTGTTCATGTCTCTTTAACATCATTGCAAACAAGTCAGGTATTTTACTGATGTTTTGAATTCTAGGCAATTTAGTATATACGTGTATTGTCCGTGCGTAAACAATGTGTCTAATGAAATAGATGGTAATCAAAATGGCATGGGATCATTTATAATACCTGGATATGGACTCCAATTGACGTTATTAAGTCGGGAAGATTCGAATCGATGGTCAACTTATCGAGCAAAGTCTACAACGGTGTGCTACCAGACCAACGTACAGCTCGCTGGAGCTCGCTGTACGTTGGTCTGTGTTGCGCGAGACTATTAACCATGCAAAGTCAAATATCACATATACCAGGAAGAAATGCTCTAAATTACCACATAAAAGTCTGCAGGCTTTTGCGTTGACTATTATATTAGTCATCTTAAGGCATGGGTGGTGACTACGGTGAATGTTCTTAACAACGAAAACCAATTTGCAGTCACAAATCTTTCCATTGTAGAGGGTTTCCACTATTTACTCCATAATTTACCTATATTGTCATAAGCTAATGCATGAGAAAATGTTCCGTTATTCAGTTTTTCCATTGTTCACTTTTCAGTTGACGACTTTCATTGTAGTCAGAGATTGTTTAACGAGATACGCAACACATCCATATCTGCATTCCCAATCAATAATAGCAGGTGCGTTGTTAGGAATGATCAACAAGAGCTCTCTTGTCCAAATGAATAGGAAATTGGCCGATTTTGACATGATATATTTGCATTATATTATTATGATCATGGATGAGAAGTCATTCATTATCCTATCATCTACAACATACAGATCATTTCTGGGCACTGACAGCCCCGAAAAAAACTTCACAGGAACATTTACAAACCATGTTTTTTACTCTTAGTCATGCGTATTCCCACCGAACAGCGACTGTCAAATATATATGGCGATGCATGTGATTGATCTCAATTATTTAGTTAAAACAATTACATAGACTTATATTATATATATGAATGGAATTGCACATTACTGCAGATTATTTTCCATCAAAATCATATATTTATACGACAACCGTGTGGTGGTGTTTTTGGCAACTGCTGCTTCTAGTGATAATGTAATGCTCTGATAAAATGGCAAGTGTCAATATTTCACTCATCTTGCAACTTTCTACTTATATTTGACAAACTTATAATTGTTTGATTTTTGATTTCTTTGTGTAAAATCAATTGCATATTGGTTTTTTATCATTCTCAAATGCTTTTAAAGGGGATAATTTCGATGCAACCTTACATTTGCTAGTTTTCTGTGCTAGTCTAATGTAGACATTCCGCGTAGTAAAACAGACCCACAAAATTATGCCTTTTTGAAAATTATTGCTGTGCATTGGTTATCACATCAATTCCTATAATGGTAAGGCATGCTGACAAGAAATGTATGTAGTTTCTTATTCTCAACACATGGAACCAAAATATCAAATAGTTATTGGTGTAATGACCTGCAACTATTGACACGGCACTGTCACCCAATTTCACCTGTCAAATTTTCCAATGCACATGATAAATGCTCAAAATAAACTATTTAGATTGCACGATTACATATGGATGGAACACCAAATTATTACAGATAATATCCATAAAGATATTTTATTAATTCAACAACTAGTGAGATAATAACCATATATTTGTGTGGCATTGCAAGTCCGCCGTAATAAACCTACAAATATTCTTAGTCACTTCAGATGTAAACCATCCCAAAGAGCCCACTTGCTCGCACCTATTCAATACTTTTACGAGCCCTACAGGAAACATACAACGCTAAATATCTTGGTAATGCTCTTTGCTGTAGTTGTGATATTTGATAAAACTAATTTAGCGGGTGGACCGTTATGCAAGATTGGGCCATTCCGAGGATGTTTAGAGTGAATGAAATAAACCAAACAGTACCTTCAAACAGGTCCATGAGCAGTCCAGAAACCACTGCGAATATGGCGAACCCGACCGTGCCCCACAGTCGCTGCTGCCCCCACGCTCCCCTCGCCTCACCCAGGAAGTCGTATGTCATCGCGTCTATCAGACCTACAACATCAGTGTTTCCACATTAGAGGATTCTTTCGCCAAGTCTATAGGGCTGCATCACATAGCCTCTGCCGGGCCTCGAACTGTGTGTTGTGTCAAGCTGTGTCAGAATGGCCGTGAATAGAAAATCCAAAACCTTTTAAAGTTTCTACCCAAAGGGGAAACTATTGTAGTGGTTTCATTTTTGGGCCAGGTTGTATAAAGTTTTTATAAAAAGCCTTAATCGAATATAAAAGTTTAAAAATAT